>APFE030596458.1:130017-151560 GCA_000404065.3 Pinus taeda
ATAATAAAAATATCCACTTTTTATTAATATTTTGACTATATAAAACATATTTATAGTCATAATATTCTATAATATTAATAAATACACTTTATGATAAACATATTCATTTTTACTTATCAATAAATTAAAATATAAATATTGTTCAATAATATTATAAGTCTTTATAAAATTTAAGATTAGTTTTATTGAAAATAAATATATTTCATGGTGGATATTTCCGCTTTCAATGAGTAGTTTGACATGTTTTTTAACACTGTCACTCAACTAATCAATAATTGAATCTCAATGTAATTTTTCACATATAAACATAACTTAAACTATTTTAACATCAACAATTTCTAAAAGTAGAGACAATCATTCTAATACTCAAGATACCAATGAGCAAAATGAACTTCATGGATAAACAAACTAAATACAGAAAAGAAAAGAATATAGTTGGTGTTGACCCAATATATTCAAACAAAGCATTGTTGTTATGATAAGTCATCATATTAGACTATGATATTAATAAACCATGGTATTATACTATTTAAGCCATGATATTAGATTAATTGGTCGATTGTATTGTATTATATTGATGCATTATATAATAATCATATTTATTACATATCAAAGTGTATGAAATATCTATAGATTTAGAGATTCTTATAGCTATTCGACCAACAAAGTAAAGTAAATAGTGAGATTTGTTTTCCAGGGTGTGGTACTACGCTTAACCTCCTCATAGTATGCATAGGAATAACAAAGATGGGTGTGGAAGCTTTCCCTCATAGCATAGCAGAGATAGCCGTTGATTTGGAAGTTTTTAGGAAGTTGCAGAGGGCAGATGGCTTCACTTCGATCCTTGCTATCGGTATTGCCAATCTGTTATGCCCCTATACTAATAGGTGTCATATATCAGGATTGACTTGATGAGCTATGTAATATGTTCATACCTTTACTTGTTGCAAAGGTTTTCCATATTTGTGAAAGACTCAAAAAATTAAAGAATGTAAAGAGGGTATACCCTAAAAGAGAAATCAAAGGGTAAAAAGAACAAAAGATGGTCAAAAAAATGAAAGAAAATGAACGCCAACAAAAAGAAAGACAAGGAAAGTGTGCAAGTTTAAATGCCACTGCTTTTTCACTTTTTATATAATAAACAATTATGTGTAGTTTGTCACTCATGCCACAAATCATGAATAGTTAAAAAGTTTAAACTTGGCTAGTTCATATTTCAATTTCATGTTGTAGAAATAAAGAATAAAGATCTGATGAAACAGTTTAATCTTGGCAGGTAAGTAGATAGGTAGAGTGAAAAAAGGAGCTCAACAGTGTAATTTGAGCCCTTGGATGTAATAAATGTAGACTTAGATATGCATTACCATGTAAAAAAAGGAAAGTTTGATAAGATTTTGCCAGTCTAAGTGCACCCAAATAAAGAAGTAAAGATGTTAGGTTAAATAAGTAGGGTAGGTAGATGATGGGTGCAGAATAATATGATGATAAGTTTAAATGTGTAAATATTTTAGTTTCATCACAAGGCAAAGGCATGTATCACATGGAAGGCACATCAAGCAAGCAAAGTAAAAAATAATTAACTTCCGTACTCATTTCCCCTAAAATTTCACTAATTTCCCCTAAGTTCCAAGGTATTTATCAAGTTAGAGGGGATCAGAGCATTTATTTGACTATTGGAGGGACCGGACCTTCGGCCCAATAATTTATAATGCCTAAGTACTTGAAACCCCTTCATCAATATTCACCCCCTTTCATAAATCATTCATTCCCTTTGTAATGTTTTCCAAAGTAAAATCCTATTTTACTTAGGGAAATTAAAATATTTTCTATAAAAACCCTCATTTTTCACTTAGCCTAAGTTTTAAACATATACATGAAAATGGTTCAAACTTAGCACACACTTCATAAAATCATATTAACTTTTAACTTACATTATTATTTAATTTCCCTATATAAACATTACCCATTCCCATATTACTATAACTATGCAAAATCCTCAAATTCATATATATCCCGCCCCTCAATTAAATATAACCATAATAGAGTTAATAAATGGGATTAATTAGTTAAACCGTAACTAATTAAGAACCCTGACCCTTACCATATTAAGTGAGGATTAATTAATAATTCAACGGCCAATCCCACTACTCCTGATGTAATTAAAAAACCTTTAATTATGTTGGGCCCACCCTCATTAACTTTCTGCCACCTCACCTCCCCGATAGTTATCCGATCAAGCCCCTCAGGTCCAATGGTTGTCATGCATATCGCACGGCCCTCCACGACCGAACATTAGCGCGCAATCGTGAGTGGTTTTGCAAACAGTGCCATCACCATGTGTCACTCATTCTATGGAATCGCTCGCTCAAGCCCAAATACCGCTCCCCCCCATAAGCGGTGCAATGAAACCTGCTTACCGCCACCCATAAATGAAAAATTGTCCCGTCATTTAATTAATACCAATTTCCACTTTCGTTAACCCACCAATATCAACCATTTACCCGTTTAAACACGAAAACCCTAGTTTTACTCGTTTTCACCTGATTATGTAGTAAAACCCTTGTAACTCATCTGCACCACCTGAAGCCTCTGGTAAATAATTTGAGCATGGTTTACCTCCTGAAAATCCTTCTAGACTCACCCCACAGACCTTTCAAGCTCAAATGAAACCTTTTCGACCTCCTATGTAAGCCAATGCTTTCTTAACAGTTTGTTTTGTTTTACAGGTGATCAGAAGACCACAGCCTTGGATAAACAGTCTTAATACTAGTCATAAGACTTGTTTACTCCAAGATTATTATCAAGTCTATTCAAACAGAGATGGAAGATAAAACATACAGTAAAATGATAAGAAAAGGAAACATGAAATTAGACAATTTACTGTTGAAACAGACAGTAAAAACCTAAACTACACTTTGAAGGTAAAAGGACACAGTAAAGAACAGTCAAAGTGTATCAGGGTTAAAGAGTATCAGATTGAAGACCAAGTTAATTAAATCATCTAGGATGAAGATAAACAACAAAGAAGACAGTTACAAAGCATAGAATACAATTTCATGTCAAAGTGAAGGTAGATGAAAAAATAGAGCAGTAAAAGTAAAAAGTAAACATGAAGACATTAAGAGTTAAAAAAAGATGAAAATACTTTCACCAGCCACAACAAAGTTTATCCAAAGTAAAAGTGAAAAATAGTTGAAAGGACTTTAAGGTTAAAAGATGAAATCAGAGCAAAAATGGTACATTCTTAAGAAATTTCCTGTTTGAGTCATATTTTTACAGAAACTATTGTGGCCAATACAAGAAGTATTTCGAGAAAATGGAGGAGGTTTTTGTTACTGACAGGCTAATATAAAAAAACCTATCTCACTTTTTACATAGGTATTACCGAAAGGGAGATAAGTGCAAGTCTTCATAGCCTATTGTTCAATTTGTGCAAAGTCCTGTTTTTGACATCATTTAGCAGAGAATATTGCGAACAGGTGAAGCCGAATTTTGGGAAACTGAGAGAGGTTTATTTCAAAAACATTCTTATCTACAAAAATCTCTTTCATGTTTTACATATCTATCATGGATTGAGGTATACAAGCGTATCATTAGACCCTAAGTTTGCAGAATTTCTAGGGCAGGAAGGATGCAATTAGTGACTGGGATGCCTCATCATCAACTAAGAGTTGCTATAAAATTCAACTCTCTCTTCTTTGTCACCATAAATCCATAGAAATAGTGCCAAATAGATTCATTAGTTTTGAAAGTCATTTATTTAAGTTATATTAATGTAAATAGTTGGAGATATTTGTGAAACTAATCTTGATATTTTTTCAAGATATTTCAGTTTACAATTAGTATAAATACTTCTTCATTTGAAGTATTTTGGGTGGATTCTTAGACATTTCTGTAAGACTAATTATTTTGGAAAAGAATTACTATTGGACAATTTTTGTATGGCTGGCTAGATGAAGAAATAATACAAAGGACTTTTCATAGGATTCATGTGTCAAACCTTGGACAAATAAGTATTCTATATCTCATGTGTTATTGTTTTCTTGTTTAATATTTCAACTGTGTTTCATATCTGAATATCAAAACAAAAAAGTATAATTCGGAAAGTGCTTAAGTGAAATCTGTCTTTAAAATAATTTTTATTCTAAATGTTTTCTTCTAAACTATCATAGGCAAGGAATTCTTAATTACTCCTGCTTCTTAGTTTATCATTTTGGTCATTTCATAATAAATTCTTAACTACTTTTTATTAGTGATCATTCAAGTTCCCTCCTCTTAAAACATGTTGAAGGATTCTTGATTGCCCTTCTTCCGTTTTAAGTCCATCCCATTCTTTCAAAGTTACCATTTGTTCCCTATTTAGCTATCTTGCCCTGTGAAGCCATCCTTTTGTTGAAAAGCCAATTCCAATTAAGCCATCTTTATTTGACTCCATAGCCCAATGGACTGAGATACTCTATTCTATCCATCTACTCTCGAATTCCACCACCAAACACAATCAAAAGCCCTAAGCTTTCATAACTAGCCTAACATCCCATAAAACAAAGCTAAATATTAAATACAGAGCCCTCTCTGAGTACAAATTGGCTAGATTCTGTACTTAAAAGTTGGTGTGGTTACCTCAGAAATTTCTTTCTTTAACCTTGAGAAAATTCTGAGTGATAACACAATCCACCCAATGATGTGGATTGGAGTACACATGTTATGAAACCAGCTCACAAAAGGATAGAAAATATAGATGAATGCCTTAGAAATAAGCCTCTTCGAGGGGGCAACCTCCTTTAAATTACACAAATGAACAATTCTTAGATGATACAAATGACAAGTACTCCTTTCTATATATAGGAGTCTAAGGGGTCATAATATAATCAGAGCTGACATAATAATAATAATGTAAGGGCACAATAATAAAAATAGTAGGCTTCTATGAGGCACATTAATAACAATATAGGGACTACATGGTCACAATGATATAATTAGGGGGGTGTAACAATAACAATAAGGGGTTACACTAGTAGTATATGGAACTAACATGTCCCTCTCCTTGAAAAAGTGTCGTCCTCAACGCTTGAGTATTTCTTGATGCTTCTATATAAATTCTTATCCTCACATGTGGAATCTTTAGCAGGTAAGTTCTTCCACTTGATGAGATACTCTGAAATTGATCTATTTCATAGCTATCAATTTCTTGGTTTTGTGACTACTTCAGGTTCCAATGTGATTTTTCCTTGCTTCTCAAGTTCTCACAAAACTGTTTGAACTAGGACCTTTTGCAACTTTTGAATGAGTTCCCACTCCTTTGGGCATATGGATATCTGTAAGGCCTGATGTTTGGAGGAACACTTCCTGGAACCAAATAAATATCATTATGATGATCACGAATAGGTGGGAGGCCTTTGGGAGTGCCAAATACCTTGGAATGATTGTCTAAAACATTTTGGAGATCTGGAGAAATACATGATTTCGATGTGGGATCCTCTAGTGAACATAATTATGCAATTAAACCTCGTTGTTCTTTATTTAGAAGCTTTGTCATGCTGTTAGAGTGGATTATCTTTCTCGATTTCCATTAGATACCCCTAAATTAAAATTCCTTTCCTTCCCAAAAAAATTTCAAGAAAAGTTCTTGAAAATTAAAAGATATCGTACCCAAATATTGTAGCCATTGGACTCCTCGTAAAACATCAACACCACCCATTGGAATGGAAAGCATTGGACTATTCAATACATATTATCCCATGGATAGCTTGATATTATGGAACTTTCCGAAGCAATTATGGTTCCTCCACTTGCAACCATCAGTTGACACTTTGGTGTTAGATATAGGAAGCAATGCAATTCCTTGGCTATCTTATAATGAATAAAATTATGGGTACTGCTCGAATCAATCAACACTATTACCTTTTTCTTCTTGATATGTCCTTCTATATCAATATTTTGAGGAGTGGTAATTCTGGCCAATGCATTATAAGATATGGCTGGATTAATTTCTTCTTTCTTGATGTGATCTTTCACTTCTTGAACCTCTTTCTTCTTGATATGTCCTTCTATCTTGAGAGAGTGAGGACTGGTAATTCTTTCCAATGCTTTACAAGATATGGTCGGATTCATTTCTTCTTTCTCTGGGGTGGGTTCTTGGTGTATATCCTCTTCTTTTGATGTTCTTGATCCTTTTCTTCCTCCTCTTCATAATATATGTAAAATAATTTCTTCTGTGCACACTTATGACCTTTAGTGTATTTTCTATCACAATTGTAATAAAGCCCTTTTTCTCTTTTTTCTTCCAATTGTTGTGGTGTAAACCTTGTAGGTTGTGGAAGGCTAGGAGGAAAAACACTTCCATAATTATAGTTGTGAGTGGTGGGATTCCTTGTTTCCATAATTCGCTTTCATTTTTTCTTGCCAACCTGAATGCCTTCTCCAATGAATCGGTTCCCAAAGGCGAATCTACTATTGGATATTATCCTTTAAAGTCCCTATGAACAAATCAATCTTATGCTCCTCTGGAATATATTTTACCCTAATGTTCAATTTTTGGAAGTCCTCAATGTGCTCCATCATTGAACTCTTTTGTTTGATATTTATCAATTGGTTAAAAAAGGTGTTGCTTTTTGTATCCTCATAATGTGCTATCGTTTCTTCCATAAAAATTGCCAAGTGACAACTTGTTTATGATAGCAAAGCCATCGATACCATACAAATTGATTCGGTTCCAAATATAAAGTTGCAATACAAAATTTTTATGTGTTTTACACATTATGGAGATCGAAAAATTGCTCCATCTATAGTATCCATGTTCTGGGATCCTTGCCATCAAACTTCCTCATATAGATTTTTGGAACATGGTGGGTCTTCCATCCAACATTTGAGTATATGAAATCATGATTAACATTTCTTTTGTTATCATCATGAGTTTCCTTTACTATTTCACCATTAGTGACCATTTCATGTAGCAACTTATTCAAATTTATCTTCAATTCTTCCATCTTATCATCTATGCCATTCATCTTAGCTTCCATCTTAGCATCCATGCCATTCATCTTAGCTTCCATGCTATCCATCTTAGCTTAAATTCCATTCATATTAACTTGTGTGCCATTCAGATTAGCTTTCACGCCATTAATATTGGCTTCATTTGCCTTCAGTGAGAGTGAAATTTGTTGTACTTGGTTTTGTAATTTTGATATATCATGTTGCATTTCTTCCTCTTCTTCACGAGTCATGCTAGAGCTTTCAGGTCGCTTACTAGGTGTTTCCATTTTATTTCTTCGGGGCTTTAATTAATGCAAATAATTCTTCAATATTCCCTTTGGAGTCCTTCAAACTAATTTTTCAAACCAATCTTATCCAAAATTTAAAAAAACTACACAATGTTTTTTCACTTTGTAGGAGCTCGATATTGAATCTGTTGTATCTTTGTAACTATGGATCTAGAATATCTAAAATCTCGTCTTGCAATAGCCCTTTGGGTCCTCTTTCTAACCTCACAAGTTTGAGCAATATTGGATTCTCCAAGGAAGATATATGCCAAATCTCCCACGGTGACCTGAGTATAGACTAGTTTAGTAGAGTAAACTTGTATGACATGCCACATGTCATTGTTTCGACCTTAGTACGTGAAAATAATACAAACAAAACTATAGGATGTCCCCTTTCTATAAATTCTTATGAAACTACAATTTTATTCTCAGACAGAAAGTTATGCCGATTTTTCCAAGGTCAACGGTTTGGGATGTAATTTGGGAGCCTGCAGAAACCCTAAATTTCTTGGACTGTATCTCCAGAACTATAGAGAAACAAGATTTGAAATCTAAGCCCAAGATTCAAAACGTTTTAGGCTCAAATAGGTTTTAATTTTAGAGTCTAACACTTTGTAAAAAAATAATTATAGCGAAAATTCCACGATGAACTGTTTGAGATGGAATTCTGGAGCTTGTAAAACACCCTAACTTCCTCAAAACATATCTCTGAAAATATAGCGAGACCAAATCTGAAATTTGGATGCGAGCTTCAATGAGAATTTGTCTCAAATGAGTTTTTTTTTAGCTTCTAAAATGTTGCAAAAAAATGTTCTAGAAAAAATTCCACGATGACTTGTTTGGAGCAGTGAAACCCTAGAATCCAAAGCTCTGATACCAAATGTTATGAAACCAGCTCACAAAAAGATAGAAAATATAGATGAACACCTTAGAAATAAGCCTCTTCAAGGGGGAAACCTCCTTTACATTACACAAATGAATAATTCTTAGACGATACAAATGACAAGGCCTCCTTTCTATATATAGGAGTCTAAGGGGTCATAATATAATAAGAGCGAACATAACAATAATAATGTAAGGGCACAATAATAACAATATGGGGGACTACATGGGCACAACAATATAATAAGGGGCTTGTACTAATAACAATAAGGGGTTACACTAGTAGTATATGGACCTAACAACATATCCATATTACTACTTTCGAATCATTGGTAACGAGCATAACATAGAGATCACAAATAAGTTCAAGAGAATATGTACGTTATAGTTTCTTCTTCATTCAGGTGCGGCATGCGACTCATGTGAGTTTTTTTTTTTTTTTTCCTATCACAAAAACCAACCTGTTTTCATGTGAACAAATATTATAATTTTGATGCAAAAGGTGCTAAAATGACTGGAAATAAGACTCACATAGGAAGAAACCAAATGGACCTTCTAGGAAAAATCCACAAAAAAATCGAGCATAAAGGAAAACTAGAAAAACAAAGATGTCGAGCAAACTAGAACATAATCAACTGCATAAAACTCCTTTACAATATGGGGGCTATGGGGAGCCCCATTATTATAAAAAAATTCTTCACCTTGCCAAAAGAGAGCCAACATTCAATATATAGGAAGCCTCTACTCGTGGGGAGGTGGCAAGGACAATACTGTGAATCAATGTTGCGTTGGAAGATCATCAGGTTGAATATCAACCAAAGATGGTGGAATTTGAAGGTAAATTAGTTAATCGTCATGTTTCTATTTTGATAGATTATGTTGCAAGCTTAAGTTATGTTAATATGAAATTAGTTGAGATGTGTCATCTGAAGGGTATTAGATTTAGGAACCCATGGATAGTATAACTGGCCACTGGAGCAAAGTAGGTAGTATCTGCCAAGGTGGAGGAATGTCCTATAGAGATAGGAGGACTACAAAACAAGGTGAATCTAAACCTACTGCCATTAGGATCTTACCATCTATTGATAGGGATGGATTGGCTAGAAAATCATTGGTGCTTAGTAAACTGCAAAGAGAAAACCATCAGTTTCCTCACTAATGAAGGTGTTAGACAAGAGATCCAATGTATTAAAAGAGGCATAAAATTGTGATCAATTACAACCCATCAAACAAGGAATTGTATTCGGAAAGGTTGTTAAATTTGTCTAGTGCAAGTGGATTATACTAGCTCCAGGAATAAAAGAGCTTCTCTAGAGAATATCTTGACCATTCATGAATTTGTTGATGTATTCGTGGAGGAGATTCTAGGGATGCCTCCAAAAAGGAATATTGATTTTATGATAAAATTGGTCCTAGGAGCAAGACACCCATTTTTAATTCTCCTTCTTACATGAATATTTTGGAACCAACATAACTAAAAATACAATTACAAGAGTTTCTTGAAAAGGGATACATATGCTTAAGTGTGTCATCCTACGTAGCCCCTGTATTGTTTGTTAAGATGAAGGATAGAACCTTACAATTATGCATTGACTATAGGAAACTGGATAATTCAACTATTAAAAATAAGTACCCATTGCTAAGAATTGAAGATTTATTTTACCATGTGAAGGGTGTCTTCATATTCTCAAAAAATGATTTACGATAAGGATATCACCAAATAAGGATTAAAGAGGAGGATATATACAAAAAACATTTAGAACCCATTATTGTCATTATGAATTTTTTTCATTGCCATTCAAGCTCACCAATGCCCCAACAACATTTATGAGCCTGATGAACAATATATTCCACCCGTGTTTGGACAAATTCATACTGATTTTTATCGATAATATTCAAATTTATTCGAAAAATTTGAAAGAACACCAAGAACATCTTTGGATAGTGCTGAAAACCTTAAGAGAAAATCAACTTTACGCCAAATTCAGTAAATGCGATTTTTATCAAGATCAAAAGGGACATATATTAATACTTAAATAATGGCAGTATAGTTTTGAAAGGTTGAAACAATTTTTAACAACCACCCCTTTGCTACAAATTTCAGACCTAGAGAAAGATTTTACTATTTTATGGATGCCTGTCAAGAAGGAGTGGAAGATGTTTTGATGCATGAGGGAAAGGTATTCACTTATAATTCCTATAAGCTAAAGGAAAATGAGTGGTGATATTCTTCTTACAATATGGAGTTGACTTCTATAGTACATGCTCTAAAGGTTTGGTGACATTATCTTCTGCAGAAAATATTTTTATCAATGATAGCTCATAGTAGTTTGACAAAATTATTTAAGAAACCTAACTTAAAATGAATGTCAAGCTAAGTGGATTTATTTCCTTGGCAGATTTGATTTTGAGATTAAACACCTTGAAGAAAAGGAAAATCATGTGGTTGATGCATTAAGTAGGAATTTAGACTTTGTGTATTCAGTTTCCTACACTCAGGTGGAATTTTACTTTTTTGAACAAATCAAAAGGGTTTCTTTAAAGGACCCTGAATATATGTTTTTATGGCAGCAGAGAAAGAAAGAAAAATACCAGAACACCATATGAATTTGGTATAAATAGGAAAAATTTATTAACCTTCAATGGTGGAGTATATGTGCCCAACCAAGGGTCAACTAAGCAATTTATACTGGATGAATTCCATCAAAGCCCTTATGTTGCCCACCCCATATATCAGAAATTATTTTCTACAGTTAATAAGGGTAGTTTTGGCTTGGCATGAGGAAAGATATTTCTGAGTATTTGGCCAAGTGCTTATAATGTGAGCAAGTTAAATGTGAGCATTTGCATCCTACTAGATTGCTTCATCCACTTGCCATACCATAATGGAAGTGGGATATTATTACATTAGATTTTATAGCCGAGTTACCCATATCAGAGAAGAAAAATGGCTCTATCATGGTAGTAGTGGATAAATTGAGAAAGGTAGCCCATTTCATACCTGTTAAATATGCATACAAAACTACCCAAATTGTAAATATATTTATGGATGAAGTATTCAGATTACATGGGATCTTCATTTTGGAAATCTCTCTTTACTCGGTTGGATACAAAAATTTAGTTAAGTACTACATAGCATCCAAAAATAGATGGGAAAATTTAACAAGTGAATCAAGTGCTTGAAGATACGTTATGAATGTATGTGATGTAGCAGCCAATGAAATGAGAGGATTACCTTCATTTAGTAGAGTTTGCATACAATAATAGTTACCATGAATCATTAAAAATGAGTCCTTTTGAAGTAATGTATGGGAAAAGATGTAGAATACCTACTAATTGGAGTAGCCTTGAAGACAAGCTAATGTTAGGACCTGACATGTTGCTGGAAATGGAGCATGTATTAAAACAAGTGCGACAAAACTTAAACGCTTTGCAAGGTTGACATAAAACCCATGCTCATAAATAAAGGACCTATCAATAATTTCATGTAGGTGATCATGTCTATGTAAAGTTAAACCAAAGATGAGTACTTTAATATGAGGAAGTTGTACAAAATTAACACCCTGATACTGTGGACCTTTCCAGATACTAGAAAGGATCAGACCTACTATGTATCAACTTGTCTTACCAAGTCACATATGAATTCATACTGTATCTCACATTTCCCTATTAAAGACATATGTGTATGATCCCAAACATATTATAAGTTAGTAGAATGTATAGGCAACTCCATGTTAAGTTGTAAAGTATACGTATTGATCTGATGATTCAATAGACTAAATGAGTTCTATGTTGCGGAATAGGTTGAACAGGACGAAGAGTTTCTGGTAGAAACTTTGCATATTCTTGACCAAAGAGAAACAACATTACGAAGGAAATCTATCACCCAAGTTAAAGTGCAGTGGAAGCAATTTAGCCCAGAGGGGGCTACTTGGGAAGATGAAAAATTTATACAACAAGCATAACCTGATATGTTCTGAGAACAAGCATGAACATCGAGGACAATGTTCTACACATGGAGGGGGAGAGGTAACACTCCCATTTATTATGAATGTTTTCCCTTTACTATCTCCTACTATTACTAAATAAGACTTAAACAAGTAAGGGCTTATTTTAAAAGCCTAAATGGAGCTTGATATTTAAGTAATTATTTATTATTAAATGAATGAAAGGTTTTGGTGAATATCAGAAACTTACGAAAAGGTCCAAAATGAATTCTTGAACTTCCATATGGTTACTAACAGTTACAATTCTCTCTTTCCCTAGAGGTTAAAATAATCTCAGTGGGAAAAAGAAGGGGTTAACTAGCAAAAAAATGAAACATCTAAAGAGAGAGGATGAACAAAAATTTATCATCTCATTTGAAGCTAGGAAGGACATTGCCATGGTTATTTCTTCAGTTGGACTAAAGCTAGTGGAAATCTCCCATGTTGACTTAAGTCTATAAAATTATTGGCTCGATGGTGTCTTGAAGCTTGAGAATTGACTAAGTAGTTTCTATTTATCTGATCGTTCTGGAACTAAGGAGCTGGGGGAGGATTAGACGTGATTGCCGGTCTCGTTGGAAGGTTGGTGCAACCTTTCTTGGTTTAGTTTCTGGGACAAGCTGAAGCTAGTTCAGATAAGTGTGACTATTACTTCCAGAATTTATGTTTGTGTGTGGTTAAATTTCCTTACAGTGAATTTTGTCTTGAAATAATTAATTTTCTGATTTGATAGGGAAATTTATTATCAATTCTTTTTAGTACAAAAATGATTTATGCGTGACTCAACATGAAAACCTGAAAATTTATAGTCCCAGATCTATTTAAGGTTATCATTTTAATAAATAAATCACAGCGAGGGGGAACATTTTAGTTAGTGAATCCAATTCATAGATTGCAACAAACCCTTTGGAAATGGGTAGTATACACTAGCTCTAAGAAGTGATTCAGGAGTTGCAGTTGAACTCCTAGTTTTATCCCGAAGTGGTCTAGAACTAGGCTACAGCGAAGTAAGGTCACCATGGGTAGAGATAAGGTCACGAAGTATAGAACATGCATAAAATAATATAGTAATAGTTCAAGCTTGAAGGTTCAACATTAAACATAGTACATACAATATCTAATTGCAACAATAATATATGTCGTGTGAGTACTGTGTGAAACAAATTTTTTGTTCATACCCTCGTTATTCAATTTAAATAAAAATAGTAGAGAATAGCTAAACCAGAAAGAAAAATAGTATTGGTTGAACTCGTCCTTACTTTGCAAACAAACAAATTAAAGGTAATTAGATCATGAAAATCAGTACACGTGTCTATAATATGAGGCAAAATGTTACAACATGGGCTAGCTGGTAACTACCTTTAATCAAATTAGAAATAAAATAAGAGATAGTGTGAATTCCAGCTAAAATTTAAGTGAGAAAATTGTTGAGAACATGAGATTGCTTTCACACAGCATGCAGAGTGAACTTATAATTTAATTTACATCCAAAATTCAGAACTTATTTTCTTAAGAAAAAAATTGCAATAGAAAAATTTCTAATATAACATATAAAAATAGCATAACGAATACCTTGGTCATGGGTTGTAACTATTGGGCAACCAAAAATTTTCCTATGCTAAAGGCCATAATACATTAAACCCTTCCCAGTTTCAAACAAAAACCAAAGACTATCGAAACTCTAATTTTAACCACATTAGTGAAAACATTTGAATAGGAACCAAAAGAAAAGTGTAAATGAAAAATTGACCTAGAAGAGGTAAACACTAGGGTAAGATCACGTCACAACAACTGTGAACGTCCAACTACAATTTATTAAAAATGAAGTCGAGCAGGAAGCACACCTCCAAGAAACAAAGATGGTACAAATGGGTTACTTTCATGGTAAGATAAGTCTTAGAAATTAGCTGATAAACCAAAATTGTGCTTAGGAAGGCCAAATATTCCTTACCTTAGAAGAGGGAAGAACTGAGTCTCTACTCATCACAAGCCTGAGATAGAAAAAGTCGCCCTGTTAGCCAACAACAAAGGAGAGATATTAATTGAGACAATGTAGGGGGAAGTCTTTGAATGGCCTGGTAACCGAGTAGATTTCATTCCATGGCCTTGAATAAACCGTGACTGACCCTCACATACCTCTAAAAATGAAGATCTAATATTATAATATTGCATGAAACAAATGTGTAAGCTTGTAGCAGATCTAAGGGTAATTGAATAAGGGGTGGTGGACATTACCTACAAAATTCCCAAAGGAAGAAACCCTAGATTCCATAATCAAGTTTCACACTGAAAAAACCTTACTGCTGAGTGATGAAATTACCGAACAAGACGAGAGGGTGCAAGGTAGGTAGTTACCCAAGAAGTTGAACCATCTATCTCCACCATTGGATGAGGCGGTGATATATCCACGATCTTTCATAACCCAGGTGTCATATGTAGTGGAGGTATCAAGTCACATCGAAGGAGTGTCATAGGCCATGGGGAAGCAACATAACATACAACCTAGGGTGTGGGGAAAATCCCTATCCTGACCTTAGGATCGGAGAAATATTAATGATACAAACATCTACTACTAAAGATTAACAATTTTTTCATACTTCCTGATTATATCTTAACAGTATGAATGGGAGAAACTATAGATTGTAATAGACTAAGCTATTAAAAGCCTTTGGCTGCATAAAACAAACTACAAAATATCACTGCTATGTTACCATGTAATTGTTGTGTATATATTTCTTTTAATGGTGTATGTGATAACATGTTACACAACCTCTTGAGCCCAACTTGATGGAAAATATGATTTATAGTCTCTTGAGATATAAATATTCAAAACCCATTCATTGGTATTTTTCTAAAATGTTTCATTCAGATATTTACATTAATTTAAAAAATTAAATAATATTAATAATATCTTATTGATTTAACAAATAAGTTATATATTATAATTTAAATAGATTTAATGGTTACAAAATGAGTTTTTCTTACTTTTAATATATATAATTATAGTTTCATACTTACAATATAACATTTATGTAAATTAATTCAAGTAAAACAATGCCACTTAGAATAACTTATTAGTACTCTATAAAGGGGTAGGATTTAGCTCTTGCCAGAATTATTTTTATTTCAAAAAATTAAAGTAATTTATATTCTTTTGAAATCAACCATTTTGATTTACAACAATTCTATTGTGATATAATTTATAAGGTAAAGGAATAAGTAAAGTGTCTCAAGTGAAAAGATGAGAAAACATGAGAGAGATCCATTTTAAGTGATATGGTTGTTGTTTCCTTTATAACACTTAGAAGGAAAATTTTCAGTTTAGTTAAATGGATTTTGCACCTTTTCTTCTTTGTGGAAGATTCTTCTTTTTGTTACTTGTCCTAAATCATGTATGATACCATCTCCATGTTGGATGCCAATATTTGTAGAATTTCCTGCAAATTCTCTGCAAATCTACCTCTGAGATCTACGTATAAAATTTGACTATAGATTAACTTGATAATGCAATATACCAAAGAAAAATACTATAATCTACTTCTACTATCAAACTTGTGGAAGCTTAATCGATTTGAACAAGATCAAGCAGAACACATATAACTAGAAGAAGAATTAATACAAATGAAACACATAAAATACACAGGGGAAAGCCTCAGCTAAAAACACCACTATCTGTATTATCATACAAGGTGGAAATACATCAAGATTACAAAAAGGTTTAGCTCTCACATCTAGCCAGCTCTCAGTACAATCCTCCCAGATGCTCACAGGAAAACAAAGATTCTCACAAGCCTTCTCCTCTACCCTCCAAGCCTCCTATTTCCTTGCGCAGTTTTCCCTAGGCGATCCAACTGTTTTAGATTGCAGATTACTGTGGTGTGATTTTTTAATGGAGTTCGGATTTTTCACAGTGCTCATATTTTATGGTCGACGTTTCGAGTCTGAACCTAGACTCATCATCAGGACAATTTGTGTGGAGAAAAGAAGGAAAGGATAGGTATAAATATGAAAATAGCTGGAAGTGAAGACAAATGGCCGACTCATTGTTTGTTTATTTATAATTTAATTGTTACTTATTGTCATTTAAGCCCTTTGCTTATATAATTTAGTAACTAATTTGTTATTCTAATTTTTATATTAATATTAATACTTAATATTTTGTTTTATTTTATTATGATGAATCATTATTAATTTATTGTTTATTAATTGATGTTTAGGTTCTTTGTTAATTCTTTTGTTATTTGTTTATAATGCTATTCATAAATGTTTGTTATTTGATTATAATGCTATTCACAAATGTTAAATGAATCTTTATTTATATTGTTATATATGTTTATTTATTATGTGTATTCCTATTAATAATATTTTAATTATTGTTATTAATATCTATTCATATTGTTGATTTTTAATTTTGCTATGCTAGTATTATTCCTATTGTTATTTAATGCTTAATGCTTTTTGTTTTTATTTATTATTTGTTCATCTTAATGTTATTCTAATTCTTTATTACTATTTTGTTCAAATTTATTATTTTACTATTAGTTATTAATTATTAATTCTGGTTGTTATTCTTATGTAATCATGTTATTGATTGTTGTTTATTTATATTTTATTATTTTTATTATTAACAATGATATTTATTATTGCTCCTATCTATACTTATATACTTATTATTATTGTTACCTAGTGTAACACTGGTCTTACACACTACTCCAACAAACTGTTAGAACTGCACAATCCTCAAGGAACCTTTTTCCTTCTGCATGGATGAGTTTCCTTTATAGGAAAATTCTTCCAATTGATAGTACAATTTCCCTGTCTTTAATCTCAACTGGGTCTTTGTCTGAACTGACATGCATTAGTTATTTATGAGAGAATCCTCAGTTATCTGGAGTACACTAGTTTGATGTATGCATGCATTAACTGAATGAATTCACAATTAGTTCCTCAAACTGTTTGGAACTAATTTAATTGGACATAACTCAGTTAACTTAGCTAACTAATTACAACTCAATTATAACTCGTCCTTATCTCATTAATTAAGGGATAACTTCCTTAACTTAAGGAATAATCATTGCATGACTTCACAAAGGCTTCTAACTTGAATTTCTGCAAATAATTAATCCAAGATGAATTAATTAATTATTTTTCAAGCAGGTGGTGACACTAAATTTGAATTTTAATTCTCAATTTTAATTCAAGGACAAATTAAAATTGGAATATTATGAATGCTATTTTTAGCATTTCTTGTTTCTATTTTGAACAATATTTGGCATCATTAAAACTTGATAAATATCAACTACATACACCACAACGTATAAGAGAAAAAAAGTACAGTCTTCGGTGGGTTGCTATAGTTCCAAATCTTAGGTGATTTTTTTGTCTTTAGTTCATAAAATTTCAAAGTTTGAATATATTTACTCATTTTGCACTTTGAGTAAATCGTCAATAGCTTAGATCAGGAGATGTTAAGCAATCTTCAAAATTTGACAAGAGAGAGGAGGGAGGACATCATAGTGGAAAACCACCTCAGCCACATGACTAGCAAACCTACATTGAAAACCCAAGTATGAATAATTTGTTTCAAAGACTAAGACTAGGTATATTGAGTGAATTTGTCGTAATTACCTCGCAATGCACCAGAAGGAAGGTTGTTGAGGTTAGATTAATGTAACAAATCACTATAATATATATTCCATGGTTAGTTAGTTCCCTAAACTCAATATAGATAGCTAGGTACTAGCTTTGTTGCATCTGCTTCTTCTAGGGTTGGCTTTGGTTCTAGCAATCCAACTGGCTCTAGGAAAAGGTACTACGAGCGCTACTGTGATCATAACCAAGATCATAAACGACTGGGTATACGCTCTTGATTCTATGTATGTGACTGTGTTTGGTACATCACTCATTCACTATATTTTCTTCCTTTTCCTCATTGTCGACTTCATAGTTTTGTCACTCATATATATTGGTAGCTTCACAGTTGTGTCACTCAATTTCGACCTCTTGACACTAAGTTGATGGATAATATGAATATTCAAAACCCATTCATCCACAATAAGATATAGTATTGACCCAGGATTTAGTTGTATGGTTGGTTGGTTTTGACTCAAGATATTCAAACAAAGAAAGAATTGTTATGATAAGTCATCATATTAGATTATGATATTAATAAATTGAAGCCATGGTATTGGAATAATTGATCCATTATATTATATTGATGCGTTATATAATAATCATATTTATTTCATATCAAAATGTATAAGGTATTGGACTAGTGAAAGACCTTGCTGAAAATAATCGACGAGCTCGGGTGCTGGTCATCTGCAGTGAAACCACCGTCATTAACTTCCATGGACCCTTCGAGACTCACCTGGATAGCTTGGTGGGGTGAGCTTTGTTCAGCGACAATGCATCTACCCTCATCGTGGGAGCTGATTCCATCCCTCAAGTGGAGAAGGCATGTTTCGAAATTGTTTAGACAGGCTTGACAGTTGTTCTCGATAGCAACAGAGCCATCGATGGGAAGGTGAGAGAGGTCAGACTGACCTTCCAACTCATAGGTGCAGTTCCAGATCTTACCTTTGCCAACATTGAAAACTGTCTAGTGGAGGCATTCAGTCAGTTCAAAATATCCGACTAGCATAAGTTGTTCTGGGTTGTTCATCCTGGAGGATGTGCCATCCTTGATCGGGTGGAGGCCAAGCTCAATCTAGATCCCACAAAATTGATACCCACCAGGAACATTATGAGTGAGTGCAGAAACATTCCCAGTGTGTGCATCCACTTCATATTGGATGAGACAGGGAAGGCGTCTGTACAAAATGGATGTTCAACTAGTAGAGAGGGATTGGAAATGGGAGTTCTGTTTGGATTCAGGCTGGGCCTCACCATCGAAACAATCATTCTCAAGAGCATTTCTCTTTAATAATTTAACAACTAAACATTTAGACAAAATCGCAACATCTAAGCTTTATAATAAATAAATGTGAGCAATTTCTGCAACTATCCATTTTTACTCTTTACTCCAAGAGAATAAATGTGACCAAGATAGAGTGATTCTAATAATAGTTTCAAATTCCAAGAGGTGCATGAGGTTCACTGTATCTTTCTTAAAAAAAGATTATAGTTTTAAATTCAAATTCCGAGAAATATAGTTTTAAATTCAAATTCTGAAAGGTACATCTTTATAAATATTAGTAATTAGCCAAAAATAAACAAAAATAATTGAATATCAAAATAATGATTGTTAGCTTCATATCAAATTGACTACAAAACAATAATGCCATTGTGACCACTCATTCCTTCCTCCCCTATTGAAAAATAGGTTCTTATTCTCTCGTACTGGAGTCCTTCCTTCAAATTAAGAGATGACTAAATGTTTGAAATATTTTGAAAAATACTTTCTCATAGAACATAACTTTTTTACATTCCTCCATTTGCTATGGTTCCAAATTTTAGGTGAAAATTTTAAGTTAAATAATATTTGATGTTCCAATGTACCAGCATAACTTTTTAGAGTCTTCGGTTTGCTATTGTTTCAAATTTTAAGTGAAATTTTAGATTTTTAGCTAATAAAATTCATAACTACCCAAGATAAAAGATGAGTCGATGTAAAAAATTATTTGGAATGTACCAGCAGAATTTGTTTGTTATGTCCTTAGGTTTTCTATAGTTCCAAATTTTAAATATTTTTTTTGATTCTTAGTTAATAAAATTCATAACTACCCAAAACAAAAGATGTGTGAATGTAAAAAGATATTTTGAATCCACACCAAAATAACTTTTTACGTCTTCAATTTGCCATAGTTCCAAATTTTATGTGAAATTTTTTATTTTTAATTAATAAAAATCATAACTACGCCAAATAAATAAAAAAATGAATGAATGTAAAAAAATATTTTAAACTTCAAAGTTTGAACATATTTACTCATTTTAAACTCTGACTAAATTGTCGATAGCATAGATCAGGAGATCTTAAGCGATCTCTGTCGAGAAACTCCAAATTTGACAAGAGAGAGGACGTGATAGTTGAAAATTGTCGCATATTGACTGTTGAGAACCTCCAATTTTGAAAAGAGGAGGGGAGGGAGGATGTCATAGTTGAAAACGGCCTCATATTGACACATGGAATTCAAGATCACTAGCGAACAACCCAACCCAATCCATACCCTCTTGGGGATAATTTGTTTCAAAGACTAAGACTAAGCACATTGGCACTCTCTGACCTCGATTTCCACCTCTTGACACTGACTTGATGGATAATCTGATTTAACTCTCTTCTCCTGGAGAATGAATATTCAAAACCGATTCATCATCCACACACTTCTCATTTACAGTTTCCTGGAGTAGAGTATGTATGAATATTCAAAACCCATCCATCCACACATTTCATGGATTTAAAATTTTAGATATTTAGATTATTTTTAAAAATTTATTAATATTAATGGCATCTTATTTATTTAAAAAATAAATTACATATTATAATTTAAATGGGTTTAATGGTTAACAAAATGTGTTTTTTAATTTTATTTTTAATATCTAAAAATATAATTTCAAATTAATAGATCAACCTACTCTATAACACATAAAATATATACCATTTCAATATTACTTTCCCAATATAACTTATGTTACAATTAAATGTTACTTATGTCAGTAGTACCTTTAACTCCCTTTCAAAAAAAAATTGTTTATGAATATAGTTCTTATGAATATCAATCTTATAAATTATGTATCGAAATGATATTTTATGTAAATTAACAAAAACTTCTTGTAGCCATTAACATGCAATAATCATATAGATAATCCCAACTTTTAGAAGTGATTTCACATGCAACACCTATCTTATAATTAAATGTTACTTATGTCAGTAGTACCTTTAACTCCCTTTCCAAAAAAATCTTTATGAAAATAGTTCTTATGAATATCAGTCTTATCAATTATGTATCGAAATGCTATTTTATGTAAATTAACAAAAAGGCCTTGCAACCATTAACATGCAATAATCATATAGATAATCCCAACTTTCCAAAGTGATTTCACATGCAACACCTATGTTAATTATAGGTCACAGTTTCTATCTTAAGAATTATAAGTCACTGTTTCAAATTTCAAGAAGGTACACTTTCACTGTGTCTTTCTTTCTTGATAAAAGGTTACCATTTTAATGTTGGCATTATGGCACAGGTTTGGAGCTATGGCGCAGGTGTTTTGCTTGATGGCAACTCTCTTTGTTAACAGATCTCAGTTCAGGCACTCCGAAAAAAGAAAAAGACATATACGCAGGTTCATCTAGACAAACACGCATATACATGCGGGTTATACATTACAAAAACGTGTATATGTTGGGGATCATACTTTTGGTCCATGGTAGTTAGTTCTTGGGATTTGAACCTATGTTTTGGACCATGGCGTCT
>APFE030596461.1:0-28333 GCA_000404065.3 Pinus taeda
AATTTTAAAATTTGATAAACTGTAGCCTATATTTTCAAAAAATTTTAAACTTTTTATCATAATCTTCCCCAAATTTCCATTATTTTCCAAAATATTGATGTAAACGCTTCTTAGCTTTACAAGTCCGCCAATAACACGTCTCTATATAAAATTTAACGCCCGTTGACAACTCACCAAATGAAATGACATGTCTCTGTATAAAAGTTAACGCAGGTTGGCCCTCTGCGCATTCGTCATCCGTATTATTCTTCTATGACATGGTTAATTGTTAATAATAATAAGGGTAATTACATGATTAATTAAGAAAGGTAATAGCTGCTAATATAATATTTATATCTGTCACTATGTGATACATCAAAATGGAATTTCCATATTCATTATATAAAAAGGAAATTTTGTATACAATATAATAGAAATTTATAAATGTAATTAAGTTTAGGTTAAAATTAAGAATGATATTTTAAATCCCAGTAATAAATAATATTATTTGTTTAGAGATTTTGTTTTTTAATTTACTAAGAAATTATATATCTTGATTCTCACTATATATTCTATATTATATATAAAAGCTTTTTATACCTCCTTTCATTAACACTTTACAATGATATATAATGTAAATTTAGAGAATAGATACAGCCTCCAAAGTATATAATAATAATAAGATAAAAGTAGATTAAGTAGAATAAGGAGGAATGGATAGGATCAAACTAAATTTATCCATAACTTTTGAGATGTGGAAAAGCCCAAGTAGAGAGATAACTTCCTTAGATCGCTCGTGATCAGCCTTTAGCTCTCTCTATGAATATGCTGAAAAGAGATCCATTCAAAGGATGGCACCATATCTTTTATATCCACTAAGAGCATTGTAAAGAAATGTTTTCCATTGATATCAATTACGAGTTCCAAATCACCCATAAACTATAATATTTTTGCCTCTTTTAGCTCCATAATAAACATAAGAGTTCTCAGAGCAATGGATTTAGATAAGTTGTTTGAACCTATCGAGAGCATATCAAATATTGAGATGGTGTTTTTTATTTAAATGAAGAAAAATATTGATGCCATAAATAGGTGGGTGGTCTTAACTAACACCATCAAAATAACCTCAAGTGATGTTATATTCCAAATTAGGCATAACTACACATCTATCACTTTAGTCTTTGGCTCCACTCTAAATTCATGACATCATTTTAGTACTAATTCTACGAAAATCTCAAGAGGCATGAGCTCATCCTTAAAGGTATAGCAGTTGTGAACCCACCAAATGTTATTTACAAAAACATAAGGAAATCCTTCAAATTATTTAACTAAATTTTCTTTAAGCTAAAATTTCATGCATTCTTCAAGCCCTACTTTATCTCACCGATCCTTTTGTTTAAAATCAACTAAAACTAGCCTCAGAATCTAAATTTAATATAAACAAGAGATGAATAAGTGAGATATTGATTATTTGAATTGCATAAGGCCCATTGATTTCGGCCCATCCAACCCCTTCTCAAACCATTATCCCATGTCAAAAGTTTATTGTTCAATGCAACCCAAAGAGTAATTTTTCTTTCAAAGGGTTGAGGAGTTTCGGGTCCCACTCCACCACCATTGAGGGACTCCCGTGAAAAGAGATTTTGTAGAAGCTTTGTAACCTATTTCCTATGAAGTCACCTATGTTAGGATTTTTTGACTAGTAAATGTTCTCTTCCAACTCTTCCTTGAGCTAAATAAAATTGGAGACTATAAGTCCAATTAAATTCTCCCACTCTATTGTTATATAACTTTCCAATCCTAAGATACCTACTATTTTCTAGCTTTCTCTACCACCCAAGTGATGGGCTTGTGCTTTGACATCTTCTAATGTGAAAATTGTTGTTTAAGGGAGAGTCAAGAGAAGGGGTACAAAAATATGATAGTTCCCATCAACTCCTAACCATGAAACTTCTCCAATTTTTACTTTTCTTCCATTAGTGATTTGCCACATTATCCAATCCTCGACCAATGGAAAGATGGATATTATATATTTCCATACAATTTAAGCTTTGATTGACTTCAAAAGAATTTAAACAAATCTTCCATAGGAATACAATGGAGGTACTTATATTTCATGATGCAACCCCATAAGGAGATTTTTTGTAGCCTCCATAAGGCTTCAAGCCACGAGAGCTTTGATAAAATGGAAAATGATTTTGATCCCCCATCCACTAAGTTTCTTGGGGGATTCCACCAGTTTCTAGCTAACTAAGGGATTCCACCCTTTTAACTTGGTTAGGGCCATAAAAATGAAACTCATTTTCTTGATTTTTGTTAGATTGCCCTTTGAGACTACTTCAATTGACATTCAATACAACATAATACACTCAAGGACCTATTTCAATAGCATTAGCCTACCTCCTCCTGACAATAACGTGTTTACCAACAAAGATATCGGGCTTCAATCTTTTTCACCAGCCATAACTAATCAATGAATTTAAAACTATTCGGCTTAAGGAAGAAACCAAGTATTTAAATCCTTCCTCCAAAACCTTCTTAGGGAATGGAAAAAGAGAATCAACCTGTTCAAGGAGAGGATCAAGAATGAAAAAGGGAATGAGACCAAATTTATATAGGTTGATATCCATTCCTATGGATTTACAATAAAGATCCAAAACAACTTTTAGAGTAGATAAGTGCATAAAAGAACCTTGAGAAAAATATAAATATCATATATAAAAAGAAGATGAAACAACTCATGTATGTTAAATACCTTAACTTCCCAAAGAACACCTTTAGACATGGACTTGTTTAACAATTAGGCATCCACCTTCAAATCCACTGTGCATCCATCACTCTCTCTCTTATTTATTTTGAGCATGAATGCATGTGTCATTTTGGGTTAAGTAGGTCTCTAATGCATCATCTTTCATAAGTTTTGTGCAAGTCTATGGGTATAAGTAATATGTTATTGGAAAATAAATTGTGTATGAACATAATAGTGACTTTGAAGGGGATTCCCAATGGGTTTGTTTGTAGTATTTAAATTATCATTCATTTACTTTCTTTCATTTTTCTTACTTTTGAGTCATAATTAGGAGTTATTTTTTAGTCTAATTTCAAACATATATGCTTGAAAACTCCATAATAGAGTTTAAAACCCTTTCAACTCCAATTCCCACGCTTAAAAAAGCATTTCACCCCTATTCAATGCCCTACATAGGTAGTGACAAAGCATTGTAGTTATCTATCTACTCATTGACAGAACATTGAAGCAACTCTAGCTAGGTTTTGGAGAGGTTTTCTTTGAAATTTCTTTAGTTTTCTTGCATATTTATTAGCCCATGTCTTAGTTCATTCTTAGATTTTATTCTTTAGGGATTATTCTCATCCAAATTCACCCTCAAATTCACTCTAGATAGGTGGATTTGTAGTCTTTGTTAATGGTCTTGAATCCTCTTGGTTTTGATTCTGAGCAATAACATTAGTGTTGAGTATAGCTATGCCACCATCATCTTGTAGCATTTATTTTTTTCTTGCTATAGTGAGTGCATTGAAGTATCTTGATTCATGTTTTTTATGCATTCTTACTTATAGGTAAGGCATTAGGTTTTTGGTGTTTTTTTATTTTTATTTTATTTGGTTTTCTCTTTGATTGCTTGAGTGTTTCGATTCTGATATGTTAGTGAATTCCAGAGTGATAAAGAGAAAGTGTTGAGGATTATATTAATATTTAATTGCAAAAATATAACTCTTCTCTAGACAATTTTCATCGAAAGTAAAGGATTACATGCTCATATTTTGCATCTTTCTTTGGAAGTAGGTTAATAATGCCATAGGTTTCATTCCATAGCCCTTTGACTTAAATAATAACCACTAAAATAAATGTCTAATAAAATTTATTAGACCTTTTTCATATCTATGTGAGCACATCAACATTATCTTATAATTTTGGGGCCTTGGAATAGGTTGAAGAGGACATTCTCCAAGGCCATCAAAACAAACACTAAAATATTGAGTTGGGGAGTACACATCTATTTACAATTAGATGTTTCATGGGAAGCCTTTCTACCACAAGGTTCAAGAACTAGGTCACATTGGGATCAGTGGAGTGATCACCTTGCTTCATTTTATCTTGGTGGTGTGCTCTATGCACACACAATGGTCTCCTTCAGGATGTTGCAACCTTAATACCATTCCTTTATGTGTGGACCTAGCCTATGACTACTCCCCTATGTTGGTTGGTTGTATGTTATAACCATAGTGGCCTTAAACTTAGGGACCTTACATAGGTGACAAAAAGTAAGATATACTTGTTATACTTGGGGAAAATTTGGCCAGTATTCACACAAATCCCTGAGAAGGATCCCATGCATAATTAAGTGTACTTGCACTAGACATGGAACCATTAAGCATAAGGAAAAGCTAACTATCCATCCATATATTTGTGGTTGACTTGGGCCCAAATCAACCAAGATCTAATCAAGGGAATATCCCTTTGACTATTGGTTGACTTTCTTGTTCCTTAGATTTGTTAGGTATGTGTTGTTTGTTTCATTCTAGTTGGCTCTTGGTTTTACCTCTTTTTATGACATAAACTTACCTAAATCAGGGGCCACTTTAGTTGGATCTCAAGGGTCCGAACCCATACTTCAATAAGTGGTTAATGAAAGCTTTCCAACTCATTCTCATCCCCCAAAAACCATGTTTTTCAACCCATATTATCCAAATGCAAACTCTTGGAAAAAAGAAAAAAAATATCAGAAAAATGTCATTGAAAGTGAAGAAATTTTGAACTATGACGAATCCTATAAAAACCCACAAATCACGATTATGAAGTTAATACAACATAATATTTAATCCACAGAAAGAAAGAGAATATGATGAGTATGTGAATTACCTTTGAACTTGTTATTATGTTTAGCAAGTGGCCCAGCCTTAAAAAAAAACTGAATCTGAATGGAGAAGGTAAATCAAGGAATTAGATGAATTAAAATGGAATACATGGAGTGAATTGAATAGCGAGGAAGGTAGATTATAAAGATAGAAGAAGTTTTAGGGGGAGGTTTCATGAAGTTCGGCACATTGTTCACAGAGAAAGGAGGAAAGAACCCATGTCCATATAGACATATCTTATAAGTCATCGATAGAGAAAGGAGGAACCAACTGTCTATACAAACAATATTTTACAATTCGTTGATAGGGAAAGGAGAAACACACAAATGTGCAGTTAATGAATAGATATGTTATAGCATGCAAGCCATCCTCAATGCGATTGACCTCATCATTATTTGAATGCCAGGTTACAATGTCAATCAAGTTAACCTCATTGTAGATTGGGGTTAGTGGAGGGCCAAGTTACAGTATCAACAAGTTACTTTATCAATGATTAACCCAATCTACAATCAAGTTAACCTTATCATTGTTACCTTCACCGGTTAAGATGAACGTACCCTCATGGCTCTCGGGTCTCCACCCATATTGAATGTACCATATAGAGCTTAGAGACATTTTGACCATAATTACTATTTTTGAATTCAAATAATTAATCGATTATATATATATATATATATATATATATATATATATATATATATATATATATATATATATATATAATAAAATACAATTATATATATAATAATTTCTATTCATTTTATTCACTTTGATATTTAAATAATCTAATAATTTAAATACTAAAAAAAATTAGAAAAAAAAAAAAAACCAAGGAAAACCAAACCAAAGTAGTTATCTCTCTTTCTTCCAAAATCTCTTTTCATTTCAAAATTTAAAATATAAATGTTGCTCATAAATTCAACGTTGATAAAAGATCCACAAGTTTAAAAATTAAATGTTTATATATATTTTTATGACTAAAAATAATAAATACAAATAATAAACACAAATCTATATTCAAAACTCATTTATGTGAATCCCTACTGAACACAAAATCAATTCCTCCTAAATTCTTTCAATATTGATGGTCAAATTCTTTCATTCATAATTTTTTGAACTATCCCCACATTCACACAAGACAAAAATTAAAAACAAAATTTTCCAAATTTATAATTACCTTCCCATTCGTTTCCTTCTTCATGCAAGCCATCCCCAATCTATTTTGTGCTCAGACAGGTATTACGCTCCACATCATATGTAAGTGCATGTGGGTAAACTACAAGCTATTCAATTAACCTATTATACTTCCAATCGTATTAGTGAGTATTTGGTGCATGAATCGTACTATAGTATTTTCATATTTTTCACCTAAATCAGTTAACCTATTAGGAAAGCCCTATTTCCAAACTTACAACAAAGTAAATGCGCTCTGACATGCAAGTTAAATAGCGCTCGCCCTTCTCTCTCCACGCTACTATCTTGATTTGCGTGCTGTCACTCAGAGAGCGAGCGCTAGTTGGCTTGCATGTCAGAGCACATTTACTTTATTATAGGGTTGGAAATAGGAAAAGCCAAACAGGCTTACTCATTCTACTGTTCATTGTTTTCAAAAATGAAAAAATTAAGAAAAAGTGATTATAAATTATCTTTTAGATTTTATTTGATTTGACGGATATGTGAAATCCATTAAATCATACTTTATCTCAATGTTTATGTTTAATTCTTTCAATACTATATCCAACAGTTATGCTAAGTGACAATTCACAAAACATATGAATCTTTATTTTTATAATGAACTTTTTATTTTCTTTGGTTTCATCGCGTTGCAAAATTTATCATAATTATAAATTTAAAATTATTATAATTTAATGGTCAAAATAATAGTAAAGATAGTTATAATGGTTTATTATTTATAGATATACATTAATTATTATTATTATTCAAATTTTTTTTATTAATAATCTAATAAAAAATAAGCTTAAAACTTATAAATACTTAATTAATCAAAAACAATTTTAAATTGTACTTCAAATTCATTTAGTTGGTTGTTAGAAAGGAGTTAAGCTTGTCTTGTCTAAGTCGAAGCTTTAGACGCATGGTCGATCAGTCAATGGAGTAAGAATAAAAGACAACGCTGAAGTCTCCCCTGTTATTCTTATTAACTACATAATAGAGATGAGCAGCTACAAGCTTTGCCCTTTCTGGAAGAGGTCGAGTGAAACTACCCATCCCAAGTGGAGGACAACATTTCATCATTTGGGTAATTGATGAGTATTTCCTTCACACAGAGAGGACCCCGCAGAGGAGGTGTCCATAACCTACATCTATTCTCTGAGAATGGAACTAAGTTTGTTTTACAAAGGGATTACTGGCAGCGATTACCTCAAGATCATATACATTATGGGTGAAAAAATCTTAAACAGGTGTCCCTCCCCTCCATTTAATGTCGTCGACTTATGTGCAAATACTAGTTATAATTATATATTAATGTGTGCAAATACTAGTTATATTAATGTGATTACAACTCAAATAATGAAAATAATGTAGTGTGGATACGATGTAACTGGAAAGGACACTCCTATAGGAGTCCAACAAAGAACTACACTAAGATCTAATCTAAGAAATCTATTATTAAGCAGATTTTTGAATACAACTAGGGTGCCCGAAATGGCTCACCCTTCGGAGAATATCCTCGACAGAAGTACCTCTATCTCGAGACAGATATTATAGAAAATCAACAACCAAATGATCAACCCCAAAGTGACTTTTATTGTTCCTTCTACTGGACAGCAAAAGCTGCTCCAAGCATTTCTCTTGAACTTTGTCACCCTTCCTAGGCTCTGTGTCAGCTGATCAGCTCCCAGTCTGCCCCATAGACACTCCCAACACTGCCTCTAAATCCCTCTTCAACTTCTGCGTCAGAATCTACAGCTTTTACATCAGCCTCTACGGCTTTTGTGTCAGCCACTATGGCCCTATGCATCCTCTGCGCTGGCCTCCTTAGACTTTGTGTCAACCCTCCTAGGGTCTGTGCTTCCTCTTTTGACACTTCTCTGCATCTCTGATGTGTATTCTTTAGCCTTAGATCGAAATCCCTCGCTAAACTGCCCTTCATTGCAACTGATCATTCACACGATTTCCTTAGCAAAACCACGCCTAGAAAATGAAATTCTTGATCTCTCTTGGTGTATCTCCAAATGACCCTCAAGCCTCCTCTTATACTTTTCCTGTTGATGATTCAACGACTGAGATTAAGTCCCTAATCAACAGCTAAGATTAGATCTAGCTTGATCCTCGTTATTTAGAACTTTCTCACTCATATTATATTAATATACATTAATATTTTAATGTGTCCCATTAAAAATATTAATTATTTTAATATCTCTTCATCTGGGTGGATATTCTCCAAAGGATTTCTGGGTCTTGGATATCTCATGTTCCTTAGCCTCTCCACCAATTTTCATGGCTAGATCACATCCGATGCTACCAAAAATCAATATTTCATTAACAAATGTAGAAATCCTATTCTTCCTTGATAATTATTCTATGAGTTCTTAGGTCAAAAAATTACATGACATTTAGGTGGTGAGGATTTTTTTACATATATATGTTTTGTTGTAGGTTATACCTCCTGGAATGGACTTCAACAATGTTGTAGTGAAATATTAGAATTCAGATAATGGCTCTACTCAATTGCACAAGTCTCCTTTACGTGGTGAGGTAAGTAGCAGGGCGAGGCTTAATTCCTTTTCACCTTTGAAGATTTCACAAACTAGAAAAATTATATCCATCATTCCACATATGAGGGGCATAATAACAGTTTGTATTTTTAGATACCATGGTTTTTGAAAATCCTTCAAAGCCCATAATTTTGGCTCTTGCTTGAGCTAATCCCAAGAAGAATATGGCCACTTAAGTCAAGGATTTTGGTGAATGTATCAAATTGAGGAAGCTGGAAAACTTGGTATGTCTTTTCTTGGTTCCTAAATTTACTTTTTCTTTAGAGGTATGTTTTGCGGCTTTTCCCTTATTTCATAAGTTGATAATTGATATTTTAGCTATCCATTTCAAAATTGTAGATGTTGATCATGGGAATTTGATATGATATTGATCAAATCCCTACAACAAGTGTTAGTTTGTTGACCATTGTCCTGAAGCTTATTCACAAATATGATCTATATGGAGAAGTGGCATATCCTAAACATCACAAACAATTAGAAGTTGTTGATATATATAGGATTGCGGAAAAGACTAAGGTTTTATAAAAGTCCACATCAACCTATAAAATAAACTATCCATTATTACACTTCTAATAGGCATAAAATTTGAACTACATTTGGTGTGGGTGAAACAAAAAGAAGAAAACATATTGTCTGTGTAACCCTGGCCCTGGTGGAACCCTTTGGTTTGACTCTCATTGAGGTAGCTTGAACAACCTCTATTTTTTATTATTTTCTTCAAAATGAAAAAATTTCAAGAAGATACAAATGTATCAAGTTTTGATATTATGACCATTCTAGTAGTTTTGGAGTTCATATAAAGACATACTTGAATGCTTCTCTTTGAAATTCTACAGAAATAAACAAAATAGTCATAATAGAAAAACTTGAAATATATGTATGTTCTATATTTAAAAGAATATCATTTATTTTTCATTTAGAGGCATGATATATTAAAGGTTGCATGGATGACTAGTATATTTGCTTCTCAGTATTGTTGCAAATTTCAATTTTATATATGTGTGTGTATTTATGTATATGTATGCATATATATATGTATCCAGAAAAGAACAATATTTGCATCAAAGTACAATTTTTTATCTCTATTTAGTTATGGAGAATTTTAGAGAGAAGAATTCAGTTACAAAATAGTGAATTGCATTCCACTTTTCAAGGCATTCTTTCATCATAAGAGGGAAATAAAATGTCTCGGTTTTGGTAGTGTTTTCAAGGTTATGTTCTCCAAATTTCACAAATAACTTTAGAAGAAGGCTTCGATAATTTCATACTAGCAATTTGATCTAAAGAATTTTTGGTTGTGCAAAAAGAGTAACACCTCATGCTTCCAATTTTTCTAATGCGGGCACTGCACATGGATTACCTATAGTCTCCCCAAAGAATGGAGGACTTGTAGACATTCAACGGGTATGTTGAAAATTCTGCTATCTAATATAAAAGTTTGATTGGATCCTCCATGTGATTGATCACTCAAATTGGTTTATTGTTGTGCATATGTTGAATAATGGTAAGTTAGTATATCTATATAATAACAAGGAAATTACAGTTGCTTCTTACAAACTAGTAGCTAATAAGAACCTCTAGGATGAATGCAGGAAAAATGGTCTATAGAACATTATCTCTATTCTTGGCCACAACATTGCAAAATATATTTTTCAAGAATCTCCCAATGTATAATAAGACACCCGCAATGGCAAAGTGAAAAAAACCAAAATTAAAATATCGATTCCAAATCAAATGGCAGTTCATTCAAGGATTCCCCCGATATATCTCTTCGAATCTCATTTGATGCAGATAGGCCTTCTGGCCCTAGTTCACTTAATAGCCGCTTTGATCTTGATAGAATTCTCAAAAATGAAGAGAACATGGGAGGTATTTCCGATCACATTAGGATCATCTTAGGGAAGAATTAAGGACAATCAATCTAAATTGCGGAGACAAATGAGGTGAATTCACAGGAAAAACAAAGTATAGATCATAGTATTAGCTTAGTTTCTTCAAGGAACCTACTTCTCAGGAAAAGAAAGTGTCGATTTGTGATTGCAGTGGATTGGTATTATGCTTTTGGAGAACCCCTTGTTAGTAGACAAGCTATTATCATCCAAGAGATTATGAATGTAGTTCATTCCGTTGGAAACTTTTCAATTCCTAGATTCATTTTATCTACTGCATTAATAGTTTCATAAAAAATTATATGCTTCATTCCATTGGAATCAAAGTGTCTGCATTTGATGATCTAATTTGCAGTTGTGGGAGTCAACTTTTATATACAATCAGTGACAATCCATATTCACCCATATATCTAGGTCCAGACGATGATTCTTATATTGATTAACTTTGGGGTGTAGAGGGACTGAGGAAAACCATGAAAATTTTAAGAGGTCTAGAGAATTATCAATGCCTAGTGGAATACATTAAAGCATCTAACTTCCATTTCTTGGCTTATCAAGTTAATAACATATCCACTATAAGTTTCAATTCTATATTTAATTTTCATTGTATCGTGCATGTTATTTGAGTGGGATTCAACATCCTAAAAATCCAGAAAAAGATTGGTTGTTGATTTAGGCACTTCTTTATTGGTTCCATTTTGATAATATTGATATCCTATTGTAAACAATTAGAATTGAGGACATGAACCAACTTTATCTATGCTAGATATTAGGGATCCATGACAACTATTAGTAGGATAAAAACAAGATTCAAGACTCTCCCTGAATGTTAACTAGTCTTTTTAGCTTGTTAACATTTTACTTGGGTATTGTTTTGTGAGGCACCCAAAGTGGATGAGTTGAGGTGGAAACTAAGAATGAGAAGTTTGAGATTCCATGTGGTTTACACGCAAAATTTTTCTTGGCTACGTGTGTTTCCTCTTCATGCTTCAGGATCTCAACCTTTAAGGTGATAAAATTGAAGACAACTCTTTTGCCTCTGAATTTAATTTGATGATTTTGGCCATATTACTAAGCCTTAACCAAAATTTTCCACAATAACATATTGTATTCTTAAAATAGTGAAAATTGTTACATCCCTCAAAATAAGCATATAATGACTCATTAACAATCATGGATACAGTCTTGGTGGCACAATGACAAACACTACAAATATTAAATTGAGAGTCTTTTTGTTATGTGAATAGATGAAATGTAGGTAATAAACCCAAAAGAAATGACAAAATCCTGAATTTTGTTTCAAAATATATGCTTCTTGTCGTGTTCCTTTATGTAACACATCATAAATTTCTTGTCCATTATATTACCCTCACCATTCATTAGTTGAGTGAAGATCTCTAAAACCATGTATATTTTTTATGATTGTGGGTGTGATCTAGTTGCTTCAATAGATTCATGGACCCCCTTATTGATCTCAATCCAAATGCACCATGATTTTTTTTTAACCCCTGTGGTTTAATATTGTCCTCACTTTGACTACATCAACCCATCTTCCTGCTGCAATAGAGAAGTTTCATACTAATACATTGTTTCCTACATTTTTGGAGCCTAACTCAAAACTCCATTATGATGCCCATTCTCCTAGCTCCACATCGCAATGAATGTTGAAGGCACCAAGTGCAACATTCCATATGGTAGAATTTAGTTCGATTGGAATCATCCTTATAAAATTTTGATCCTCATAAAGATGTCGATCACAACCAAGAATGTCAACCATGCATGCATATTGTTCCATCCCAAGGGTAATGCCATAATCTTGACTGAAGCAATGGAATCATTTCCAACTCAATTCCACTAAGCCTGCATGACTACATGCATATAAAAGGAAAATAAAAGTGATAGGATATGGTTTAAATCCCATCTATTTCATTTGGTGGAAATAACAAAGGCATCCTCACCACAACCATGATTCCATACCCATCAATCATTGTGTTCCATGAAACCAATTTGTTTTCAGACATATATTCAAACATCTAGTGAGCTATATCTATGCTTCCACACTTGCAATATATGGATATGCATGTAATCTCTAGAGAGACATCAACTCAATTCCATTTATGAGAATAAAATCATGATTAGACTTACCATGTTGAAGGGTTGCTAGATACACACATCCATGGCGAACACCCAAGTTTATCACTCAATTAGGTTTCATATCTGTCAATTTAAGCTAATTAAAAAATGTCAATGCCTCACTAGAACGTCCATTCTACATGTATGTTGAGATCATGCTTTTCATTGAGATAATATCCCTTTAGGCATTTTTTTAAAGAATTGGTGTACATCTGCACAATTTCCAAAGTTTGCATACATTTCCAGAAAAAATACATCAAGCTCAAATCCAATTTTGACAAAATGGGCTTAGTTCTTCTCCCTTTCTCTTAGAACATACAAGTTGACACTTTCTTAAAGAAAAAAGGAAAAAATGATTATATTTGGTTGTACGCACACTCCATACATTTGTTAAAATGGAAAGGTCACATCCTCATAAATACCACTTTCCACATGGAATTTAATTGTTTCATTCCATACGAAAACATTTCTAATACTAATGTTGTCAAACAATTTATGTGCATTCTCCATGCTATTGCACATGGCATACATTATCACAAGCTTGAGGATAGTGTTTTGATTGAGCTTAATGCTAATCATGTAGGCATAAATCCATTAATCATCTTGCAAAACCCCCAAATGTGCACACACTGGAAACACACTAACCATGACAACAACATCATGGCTCACTCTTTCTAGCCTCATGGACTCGTTAACATCTTCACTCTAAGCATAAGCAACAATCATGGAGCCCCATGAGATGACTTCTCATTCATGCCACTGCTCACACAATTGACGTGAAAACTCCAAATTCCCAAATTTGGCATACATTATAACAGATGAATTACCCATTGATGTATTTGAATCAACCATGTTTTACCACACTAGTGTGAATCTTCTACCATCTACAAGAACATGGAGCTTACTACATGTCTTGAATACAAAGAGAAATGTTAAATTGTCCAGCTATATTCCTGTACAATGCATTCAGAAATAGAATGCGAGAGATTCATTGTATAAACTACTTGAGATGTAGACTTTGATCGCCACATTCCATAAAAACATATATGGTTTATGCATTTTATGAAACAATATGCATGTGTTCTCCATGCTACTACAAGTGGCATACTTTCTTACAAAATTGGTATCGAAATTTATATTCTAGTTAAATCCATGTCTGTGCATGTGGTTATGGAATTGATTCACTGCTTTTATGTCTCTACGTGCTTGAAATAGAGAAGTAAACATATTGCATCCGCATATAATAATGTGTTGGCCCAAGTCCTATTTTAATAATCCAAGTCCATTTCTCAACACATAATGATATACATCCTACATTGCTCCCTATTTTCATTCTATTTAACTGAAAGAACCATTACTTAAATTCACATATATGGTTTATATCATGCATGTGCATCATTATAAAATAAGGCAGAGAAGAAGTACATTGAGGGTAGTATCATCTGTGTTCACGATGGTTTCGTATTTCATGTTTGAATCGATACACATTGACATTTTATTTCCTTTGTTTATACAGGTCATTTGGCCACATAGTGGCCACTATCCCCTAACTAAAGAAACTTGTTCGAGTTTCTTACTTTTTTGGGAAAAAATGATGTTTACATTGCTGATGTTGAGGTATATGTTGTATAGATACTTATAGCCTATTTTAGTTTATATTACAATGTTCATCTTCTTTCATGTCTTATATTTTGCATTGTATCTTCTTTCATTTTCAGAAGAGGAACTCATGAGTATGGATGGTAAGAAGTTGGAATTGAAGGAAGAGGAGAATAATAACACTTGCGTGACAAATGAAGAAAGAGAGAGAGAGAAGAAAATAGTTCTAGTGATACACTTAAAGCGAATATCCCACATGAGAGACACACAGACAGACTGATTGTCAAGTCTTTAGAGTTGGTAAATTCACCTGCAATACCTTGACAACACAGTGATAATGTTTTGAAGTGATGAAACAATATTTGACATGTAAATTGTAGTCCAACCAATATTAAGTTAGAAACTCATATTGTGATAATTTGACATTTCATATAATATAATTTATGTTGTTGAAATTATTTATAGTTGTACTTGATATTATTTAGTATTTTAATTAACATGTGTAACTTTGTGTTTTCATATTTGATGAGCATACACATTGTATGCCATTATTTTAACTTAGTCGTAAACATGCTATTTAATTTATGTTGATTAATTGACAAGACCATAAAACAGATGTAAAAACAGTAAATGAGATTTTATCCTCAACCTATAATTATTTTCCTGAAATATTACAAAATTAATTAACAGAATATCTAACATAACTGTTGAGGGTACCTACCCGTGCCCTTGCGGTTGATGATGCCTCCAATTCCCTGCTTCGGTTACCAAAAGACCGAATCCACCCAGCCAAACTGAGCAGAACCTGGCTACTCAATCCAGTAAGCTTCTTAGTTGAAGCTGACTATTCCCCCGTGCCCGGAACCTCAGAACAAAGCATGCACTTCTTGTGGATAATTTCTGTAGATGATGTTCCTCCTCCTTCAGATTTCCTTCCCTCTCTGTTTTTACCGTCCTCTCCCCTCTATCCCCTTCTAAATTTATGTTCTGTGGGTTTTATCCAATTTCTTGGTGGTGGCCGCTCTTCCACTAGCAACCCACCGCTTAGTCTGTTGGTGACACCCTTCCATGTCACATATCATCTCCCATATTTCTTTTAAGGTCACGTATATATATATTTTATGATTTAATAAATTACATTTCTTTATGTTTTATTAAAGTACTCCTTTTAATATAAAGATTATAACATTATACTAAGTACCCCTTTTAATTAATTTCTTATATATATTTTTAATTATTTTATTATTTTATTAATATAATTTTTATTAATAATCTGAAATATATAATTTATATAGCTCTCTTTTAGTATTTACCCATACATTAAGCAATATGGGTGTTGATGGATGAGTAGAACCTCTATTCGAAAAAGTGTCATGGTATTTAATACTTATAGTTAATTTAGAATATAAATACTAGTGCGGTGTATGTGACACATGCATATGTAGCTATCATATGCATGCATCGTATGCCTGCTATTATTCTTGCGTTCTCTATATTTAGATAGGTCATTACATTAATAATGAACATATAAAATCAATCTAAAACTACTAAATTAGTAGTTTATATTAATTAATGATGAACACAAATAAAATGAATATACAACGACTAAATTAGTTGTTTATAATGATTATTAATGAAAGTAAATGAAATGAATATAAACTACTAAATTAGTCATTTATATAATGAATATGAAACTACCAAAAGAATATAAATGACTATCGTAAATGATAAATTTGTGACTACAATGACGACTAAATTTTGCATATATATGACTATTAGTAGCTATTTTACAATATCTTATAACATTACCAAAATTTAGTCATATTTTTTTTTATCATTAATTAGTTTCAGATGATGACTAAAATTTTCATATACATGACTATTAGTAGCTAATTTACAATATCTTATAACGCAGCCAATATTTTCGTCATATTTCTTTAGCCATTAATTGGTTTTCTCAGGTGATAATTTAGTAGCATATTTTGTTGTGTATTTGGTCATTAATTGTGGAAATTAATGACTAATTCAATGACCAAATTTACAACTAAATTTACTACTAGATGAAGCTAAGTATGACTAAAAGTTTGTTGCCTTATAAGATACTATAGATTAACCACTATTAGTCACCGAGTGAAAAGTAGTTGTTTATATGCAAATTTTAATCATTTTTTTAGTAGTCAATTGGCCATTTTGTACTAGCGCACCGAAATCCCAATAGGCGAATCACTATTGGGTGGATATTCTCCCCTGGAGACGTCTGTGCAAAGGACAGATCTAGACAAAAATGACAATCTCCATAAACTACATTACGATAGGAGGGGTTTGACCCACTCCCCATTGAGACAAACATCACTAATCAATTAGAATTAGGCCTTGGATTAATACTCCTAATAGGAAGGGGATAGGAGGTGCGACTAATTTAGCTAGCTTGAAAGCAAAAGGGGAACTACAACAAGTTTGAGAGGGTCTAAAAACCCTATTTGATGTTCAAATTTTATTGAGAAAACTAATGAAAATTAATTATTATTTATGAAGGGTAATTTTTGTAATTTTGTTTTATAATTTCGTATAGAGGATATCTTATTATTAATGTTAGATGGTATTAAATCAAAAAACAATAAAAAAATATTTATATTAAAAAAATATAAATAGGTTTTCAATTTTGTGTGTGTGTGAATTTTAAGATAAATTTAAATTTATGTTTCTGCAAAATTTAAAATAGAAAAGATTGTTATGTTTACACTATGTTAATAATAATAGTAGTAAATATTTATTTTTTATTATAAATTGGTCTTGAAAATAGAAAAAAAAATGTTCAAATTATTAGCTTGAAATAAGAAAAATAATGTGGCTCTGCTAGGGTTTCTAAAGAACTCTGAGTAATGATTAAGGTTTTAAAGGACTTCTGTTGTTTGTATTCCAATTGTGCCCCCATGGGGGGGGGGTGGCCCCTACGTCATAAATGTAGTAGTAGGTCGGCTCTATAAAAAATTGATGAGAAGGTATAGTAATCCCAACACTTTCAAAGGCTCCTTGACTCAAGAAGCAATCAGTTCTTGGCCTACATGAAACAATGAAGAAGCTATAAAAACTTCCAATAGGAGAGTGAAAACAATGAAGACCTATGGTCCCTACATCCCTTAAACATCAAAAGAACCCCTGCTGGAAATTCCAACAAGAATATTAGTGCAAAATTAGAATTCATGTGGGAGAACATGGTTATTTTCATATTCATGGGTCTATGGCCCTTGAAAAGGACCCTTCTTAGTTGAAAACAAAAAATTGGACCCTAAAGGGTGATTTGGATCTCAAGCTCAGTTCTAATGGATTTTTCATGATCAATATTGCCAACAATATCAAAGACAGAGATCAAATATTACAAGGTGGCCCCTACTTCATAAATTATGTTAGCCTCTTTATGAAGCCCTGGGTTCAAAGATTTAACCTAGATAAAGAATATTTCTCCTATGCTCTAGTATGTATTCACCTTTATTCCTTGCCTCGAGAATTTTGGATCTAAAAATATTAGAAAGAAATGGAAATATCATTGGATGCTTTGTTATGATATCAGACATAACAAAGCAAGCTTTTTACACCTCACATGAGCGTCTCTATGCTTATCTTGATATACACAATCCCCTTCCAACTAAAATCCAACATAGAAATGAAGATGAAATATGGGAATAACTAATATATTATGAGGAGATCCTATTTTGATGTTGTAAATGTCATGAGCACAACCACCTATTTAGAGACTACTAAGCTAATCAACATTAGCAAGTGGCCCCAATGAATCAAACTATGGATCAATATAGTTTTGCTAGAATAACCAATAGAAGAAAAAAGACTAAGAAAATCCTCAGGGATCTTATTTCAATAAATAGAGCAAAAATAGATATATAGTCCTTTAAAACACCTCAGATAAAGAAATTGGTGAGGAGAATTAAAGAAATTTTGAGGTCTAAAATGGGCCTACTAAGGAGTGTTATAAAATAATAATGGAAATAATAAAATAAAATTAGATTACCTCATCAAGTTTGGACGGAAAAAATAAAAAAACTACTTTTTGAACTCGCATTTTCAACTTATCTCCCTATGTTTTTTCTCAAATTTCGAGTAGGAGAACTCGTTGGATGAAAATTTTATTTTTTCATCCGAGTAATCATGTTGCATGATTTGAATGGACTCTACTACATGAAAAATTTGAAATACATGAAAAAATGTGATTTCAATCATATTTTTTCGTGTATTTCACATTTTTCGTGTAGTAGGGTCCATCACAAGTATGCAACATAGGTACTCCCTGGATTCAAAGATAAATTATGCATCCAATGAGAGCCATTGCTCGAAATTTGAATTAAATCGTAGGTTGAAAACATAGTTTTTTATTATTTTTATTTATTTATCTTTTTACCTTTTTAGTCCAAAAATGGTGAATCATCCCCCATGGTTGACATAATCATATTGGATCATATTAGTTCTTATAACTTTGATTTTTGTTGTACATATTTGTTTTGAGCACATTTTTTTACCTCAAAAATTCTCTAATGAAAAATGACCAAAAATAACAAAGAATGAATGGGAGCCTCTGTCATCAAAACCTACAAAACAATATCTAGCCAACAAAGCCACACAAGAAGATGTAAAAATAGAAGAATGTATATTATAGCCCTTAGATCCACAAGTCCTAGAGTACATGGATTTATAATACATTGATCTTCATACCCTAGCCGAAGAATGGAAAACAAATATTTAATGGCTATTCCAAAGGTGCAAGACCAAATCATTTCTCAATCCTATCTCAAGCACCAATACCTAAGCTTATGCCATGATCATCTCTTAGGTAACATCGCCCCCCAAGCTTCCGTTCTTTCCTCTCTTGGAGTAAATGGGAACACTCCCAAATATCAATTAAGCCTTTCAAAGGAGCCAACAAATAGAGGCAAGAAAATAAATAGTCAATTATTACTAGATTTGGTAGGTTATTTGGTAAACATAGGAAGAGTCTCACACATGAATTTGATCTTTCACTCCTCTTCTCAATTTCCACCATGAAAGTCATATCATGGAAAGAAAGGAGTCTCAATAAAAAATAAAAGCAAAGATTCCTTGAAAATAAGATGCTACAATAAAATTTATAGGTAATACTATTGTAGGAAACAAAATTTTCATTGAAACCTCTCAAAAAAATCTTAAAATAAATTTGGAAAAACAACAACTAGATAGTCGAAGATGCTCATGGACCATCCAAAGGGCTAATTGTCATATAATCTCTCATTAGTCTCTCTACGTGACTCTTTCTCATTCCCAAGAAGTCTAAAAGCTATTTTTCAATCGATGGGTTTAGCATAAATAGGTTTCATCTCAAATGTAAATGGGCCTAACATCCTTATTGACAAGAATCTCTTCATCCATAACCTCCATAAAGTTACCAATCTTATATGGGAAAGCTTATGGATTCTAGGAGGGGACTTCAACTTAATCAGCAATATCCATGGAAAGAAAGGCAACATGAGAAGAGTTGAGGAATAAAGCCCATTATTTTCTAATTTCATCAATGCTTCCATGCTCAATGACCTTGACACCTTCAATAGCCTATTCACTTGGAATAAAAAGTAAGTGAGTCGTTCGCATGTCACTTCACGATTTGATCAATTTTTAGTTGCAAAATACTTATTTCTTTCTAGAATATCCCTAGAAGAATCCATTCTCCCTTATTATGGCTTATATCATTGGCTTATCATCCTCAATTTGGACTGGATTGGTAGCCAAAAATGAAGGCCTTTCTATTTTGAAGCATTTTGGTTAAGGCATCTAGACTTCCATACAAATGTTGAAAACCGTTGGATAGAGTCCATTGGGATTCATGGCATGCTCATATTTCCTTTTCAATAAATACTCAAGCTCTTGAAGTAACACTTCAAGAATTCAAAGTTTCATATTTTGGTAATATCTTCAAGGAGAAAATTAGGTTGGAAGTAGAAATTACTAAAATAAAATAATCTATAATATCTAAAGGATGCTTAGATGATCTAAGTTAATAAGAATCTCTTATTCAATCATAATTAGAATAAACATTAATACAAGAAGAAGTATTCTGGAATAAAAGTCTCATGTTTAGTAGTTAAAAGAAGGTGAGAAGAATACCAAATTATTCCATAAATCTATGATTAACCATATATTAAGAAACGTAATCCTTACTGTCAAAAACTCTAGCAATAAAAAACCTAGAGAGCCAAATGACATCAAACAAGAAATCACGAGTCACTTCCAATCCATTCTCATGGAGACAGTCCCTAATCATAGGCCTAAAATCTGAGAAATCACAGGAAGCGTTCCAAAATTGGTTACATTTAAACACAACAACATTGTTTTAAATTAAGTCATGATGTAAGAGGTAGAATAGGTAGTCATGGAATGCCTAAAGGTAGGGTTCTGAGTACTAATGGATTTACAATTGATATTTTTCAAGCTTGTTGGAACATTATTAGGTGTGATGTTTAGCTAATAGTGGATAATTCATGATAGCTAGCCTCCATTCTCATAGCTCTTCATTCCACTTTAATCTCTCTAATTGCAAAAATTTCTCATTTTAAACCCCTTCACATTTCTAACATATTTTTCTATGTAATGTATATATAAAATCATCAATGAAGTTATCACTAGTCGATTTAATCCCCTTCTTCCCTCCCTCATCTCCCTAGAGAAAATGGGTTATGTTGAAGGTAGAAAAATTTTGGACAACATTATCCTTGCACATGAACATATTCATTTGCTCAAATACACCAAGTCTCAAGTTATCTTAGTCAATATTGACATGTCTAAAGCATTTGACAAACTCAGTCAACAATTCATTTTCACCTTCTCAATGATTTTGGATTTGTGGAAAGACGAATTCTTTGGATAATGGCCCTCATTATGGAAACCTTCTTCTCCATTATGATTAATGCCTCTCCATCTCCTATCTTTCTCCCCTCTGGGGGCATCAGGCAAGCAAATATCATCTCCCCTTACATCTTTCTTCTTATGGTGGAGGGGTTGGGAAGACCGATTAAAGCTTCCTTTTATCTTAGAAATCTCAAAGGTATTCCTATGGGATCCCTTGATCTCTCATTCACTCATCAAAAATTTGTCAATGGCATTGTCATGCTCGACATTCTAACTGTTAAAGAATCCTCCACCCTAAATAACATTCTTCTCACATTTTCTTATGCTTCTAGAACTTCCATAAACTTCAATAAATCCCAATTTTTTTTCTTTAACAACCACATTTTTGTTTAGCACCATATCTCCTATCTTCTTGGAATTCATAAGATCTTTCTTCCATCCAAATATCTGCCACCGCCCCCCATTCATGGGAAATCCACTTAGGAAAAAAACTTGGTAAAACCTTCTACTGAAATTTGAAGCCAAGCCTTCCACTCAAGCTTTCAGAGCTCTTAACCTTACTGGTTGTCTAACTCTTCTTAAGTTATTTCTAAAATCCTTCCCTACCTATGTTCTCTCCACAATGGTTGCTTGCAAAGTAATCATCAAAAAAAATAGAAACATACAACACAAATCCCTTTCGATAAATGAGCTCTTGTTGCATGGGAAAAAAATTGTCAAACAAAAAAGGAGGGAGGTTTGGATTTCTCACTCAAGCTTTGAATCCAAAAGTTGTCGAAGATAGATTAAAAATTCAAATTCCCTGTGGAGCAAGATGTGGAAGAAAAAATATGTAGCCCATAATCCAAAATATCAGTTAATTTGAATAAATGGTAATATAAATGGTTTGCATATCTAGAATGCTACTTGTAACAACAAGATTTTGGTTCAAAACCATTATTTTTGGGAGATAAGGAATTAAAAAAGAAATACCTTATTTTGGGAGGACTCATGGAATCAATGGCCAAAACTAACCCAAAACAAGCACCTTCAAACCATGAAGGACTCCCTTATCTCTAGGGTATATAGTCTTTTTTCTAATTACTGGGATCATTTTCCCTATCCTTCCTCCCAATGAAAACTTTGGAAGCCTTGGGCTAATTGGGTTGTACCTCTTACCCAAAATGCAACTCATGCCATCTTAAAGGAAATGGCCAATTGGGAAAATTATTATTCATGAAGGGGAGGAAATTTTAAGATGGGATTATGGCCCCTCTGGCACCTTTAATATCCTTGAATATTGCCACATTCTTTCAGATACAAGTCCCAAGAGGGATTAACATTACTAGAGTAATATCTAGAATCTCAATCATTGGCCCAAAATCACCTTAATCTTGTAGATTTTATTGTGGAATAAAAATCTAACCTAAGAAAAACTTCAAAGTAGAGGATTTGAGGGCCCCTCCATTTCCCCCTCTATAATTCCCACTTTGAAACAATAAATCATATTCTCTCTAGTTGGAACTTCTCCAGTTCCATATGAGACCGTCCTGCCATGACCTTCAGACAAATAAACAAAATTCTTAACAATGTCATATTGTTCTTTTAAGATCGACAACACAATTGTTGAATATAATGTAACAGTGCTCCATTATTTACCCTTCCGTAGTCCTGTATATTTGAAAAAGGAAATTTTTCTTTCCAATTCAAGTTTTGTTGCAATAAACACTTTTTCATGTAGCGATTGGAAGTCACACTTTGACCATTTTTCCAGAGGAAGTGGCAACTTCATTGTTTTGGAAAGCAACACAAAGCTTACAATTTTATTGATATGTTTTACGTTGCTGCATCCACTTAGGGGAGAGATTTTCATTATTTTTGGAGGACTCATGGATCTGGTTTCAAATTGTTGTTCTCCTGTCATCCTCTCCTTGGTCACATGCTTTTCGAAGAGATAATTGAAGACTCAATAGAATAAATAGGTAGTTTCCAAATCATGTATTTTGGGGGTAAAAATTTGGGAATTTGATTATTTATTTGTTATCTAACATGAGGAGCAGAGGTGTTACTCAATTAATCCTTCACCCACAAAGATTTTTCATTATAGACATCAGCGATGATGCAGTCAGCACTTGCGAAGGAGCAAAGGGAACTTCGAGAATAGCAATAGGACAATGTTGGACTCCATTCCCAAGGTTTTGAATCACCAATCAAAGGATTCAATACCTTTTGGTGCTAAGAGAACATATCACTAATTCATTTATGTAAATTTTTTATAACTTGATGGGTCTTGTTGTTCTTCGACGCTTCAAGAGCATCAGTTACGAGTTATTTTTTTGTGTATATGCCAGAAAGGTCAGTTGTATGATTGATTGTTGGATAAGCTCAATACATAGACAACTTACCTATATAAATGGAAGTATGTATTTTGATGCATACTACTAGAAGACAATCATGTCCATAGAGATATTCAGTGTCTAGGCTATTCTTCGAGGTAGTCAAGAAGCATCAATTCTACAAAGTTCGTCAACGATGGTGAGAGATACTTATGTTTTAAATGGAGGTCAAGTGGTAGCTCAAAGTTTTGGTAGTGAAGTAAGAGCAGTGTCTATGAGATTCTAAAGTGGATGTGAGTACTCATGAAGACCAGCCAAGCAAAGATCAGTATTTTTGTTGTAATGTGTAATTTGTCATGTAACCATTAAAGGAGGGTGTTGGAGATAATGCTTCCATGTCAAGTTTAGAAGTATTCTGGGATTTTGTTGAAAACATATCTCAACTTCCATATCTATGATTTTCATCTATAATTGTGATGTAATTGAATCAAGTGTGCAATAAAGAATATAATTTTGTATGTATTTCTAAGTATTATGTCTTCAATTTCAATTTCGTTTTTTTATAAATACTTTACCATAAACCTCTTTTTTTATTTTATTAAATATAAAATAAATTCAATTAATGGTTTGTATTTTTGTCATTATTCATATTTATAAAAGAATAAGCATTAAAAATTTCAATTTCAAATATTTTTAAAAGCCCAATAATAATATAACAAAATACACGCTAAGCATGTCATTTCGAGAAATCGGACATGAGAGGTGAGGGAGTTAACAACCCTCCTCAACCACTTGGTCTAGCCTTACTTTACCATAAACATAAAATTATTAAACAGTATCATACTAATTGTGAAATAAAATTGATCATTGCACCGAGCTCTCCAATCCAATATGGTTAAGAAATAAAATAAAAATACCCTACTTTTAACATTTTTACAAGATAAAAATAAAATTTGACTAGGTTGGCTTTAGAGCTTAAGTTTATGAGACTCATGGTATTCATGTGGAATATAGTCTATTTAAAGGAGGAAATTTAAGCCAGCTATGATCCATTTTAACTCCAATCTATGAAGCGTCAAGAGGGATAAAATCCCTTCTCATTCCTTCTCACTCTAAAAGAGGTTTTCTACCCAGCGTCAAGAGGGAACAAATCCCTCTCACTCTAAAAGAGGTTTTCTACTATGCCTCCAGAGGGATCAAATCTCCTCTCCCTCTTAAATTTGAAATTAAAAAATATATAAAATTATAATCATTAAATATTTCTCAAATAAATCACTAAAAAATTAGCATTTATAATCCTTACTTTTCCTAAAAAAAACTCTAAAAACGAAGCCAATAAAAAATTCATTAATACCACCCTGATTTAATTTAGATGAAATGCAGTAAATGAAAAAATCAAATTAATATATATATATATATTCTATTTTAAGAATATATATAAAATCAATATTAATATTTTTAAATTTTTTAAATTACATCATTATGATATTAAAAATATTTTATAAATAAAATATAAACAATGTTGTTATTCATTTTGTTGGTATATAGTTAATCTAGATCTATCTTAATTTTGGATCTACCAAGTATTTGATTCTCACTTTGAATAGACTACATTCCACAAGGATGCCATAGGTCAATTTCATAGTTTCTCGATATCATAAGTCAATACCATGAGATTTTTTATTTTATTTTATTTTTAAAGAGTTATTTGATTTTTATTGCACTGAAATGCTCTACAACATACTATGGGGTATAAATGTTAATTTTAAATGTTCAACATTTATAACATTTAACAAATTAATCTAATGCCAATGTCGGTGAGCATAGGGGTAGATGTGTAGGCATAAATGTTTAACATTTAACATTTATATGTAGACTCAATACAAAAATAATAAAAGGTTAAAAGTAATATAGGACCTAGTATGTTGGAAATGTTGTAACTTGTAAAAATTGAAATCTTGGCTCATTTAATAATAAAATGTTACAAGTAATAAAAATAATAAAATTCAATTTATTATATTGTAATTTTGTTTTTGAGGGAAATTATAAGTTACATTGGTCATGCTAAATTAATAATGGTTGATAGATAAATCATCCTATGGTCATGCTTTGGCAGTGACTAATAAATCAAGATGTGAAGTGGATGAGTAAATTGCTTGCATAAAAACTTGCATAAAAATGTAAAATAGTTTAGATATTATAGATAGTAATGTTTGCATAGAACTAAAATTTTCCATCATATGGCAGAGATAGAGGGGGCAGAAGGAGAGAGGGAGGAGTGAGAGTTGGAAGGTAATGAGAGATGGCAAAGGGAGATAGAGGGAGGTGGGAAAGAAAGGGAGAGAGAGGAAATAAAAGAGAGGAGTTGAGAAAGGGAGGAGTGAGAGTTGGAAGGTAATGAGAGATGGCAGAGGGAGATAGAGGGAGGTGGGAAAGAAAGGGAGAGAGAGGAAATAAAAGAGAGGAGTTGAGAAAGGGAGGAAGTAGAGAGAGAGATGGATTCAACCTTATCCATCTTAACCCTGGATCTATCAAGGGCCAAGAAGATCAAATCTCTTAACATACAAACATATTTTAGAGTGAAAAGATGACATACAAATCTGCTTTAGAGCGAAAAGAATTTTGTTCAAAATCTTGACATGTTTAGAGTGAAAACATATATTCTAGAATGAAAAGATATTTGTTCAAAATCTAGACATACAAATCTATTATAGAGTGAAAAGATATTTGTTCAAAATCTTGACATGCAAATCTATTTTAAAAGGAAAAGGTATTTGATCCCTTTCAGCACTTGATAGATGAAGTTAAGATGGTTTTAGGTTGCTTTTATTTTGACCAAGTTAAAATGTTAACATCACATTACATTAATTTTTTTTTATTTTTTTATTTTCATTTATATTTTAAGTAATTTGACTTAGTCAAAATAATAAACATTACATTACAACATCTCTACAATATGAACTTTACCTATTTTTTTTATTATAACAAATTAAAAAAAATTAAATCCTCTTTAATTACACCAAATTATCAAACTAGTTACGCCAAATTATCAATCTAGTTACAGTTAAGATGTTAGACAGTTACACCAAATAATACTCTAGTTAGCGTAAAGATGGTAGACAGTGCCGTCATGCCGTGTATGACAACGTGTTTTCCTTATATGTCGGGGGACCGACAGGCACGTCAATCTCAGGATCCAAGTGGGAGTATTTACCATTTAAAATATTGCTGGGAAGTTTGTGAAGAAATTGTAAACTTTTGCGTTTTCGTACTTTATTCGAAATGAAAAATGAAATCCCCGTGCAAATAAAAAGTTAACTACATTTTATAATGAGTAGTTTCGAAAATAATAAAATGAATTATATTCTCTATATTTGATGGGTAGCTGGTAATAAAATCCAACGGTTATGCTAAATGACAATTCACGTCGAGCAAAGCCAAAGTATCTCCTTCCATGAAAGGGTGTGTTCAAGCCTAACTGCCATTAACAAAACATATGAATCTGTGTATGGTTATAATGAATTTTTTTATTTTAGTCGGTTTTAACGCATTGCAAAATTTATCATAATTTAAAATTAAAATTTATATAATTTAATTGTGAAAATAATAGTAGAGATAATTATAATGGGATGATATTTATAAATACAAAATAACTTATCATTATTTTTCAAAAAAAATAAACTTAAAACCTATAAATTCTCAATTAACTAAAAACAATTTTAAAGTTGACAGAGATCAGAGGCGCACAACACAACACCAATTCTGCAACACTGAACACAAGAACACACCTCTATTCATTAGTTAATGGGTATATATACAAGCTGGAGAAGTTTCTGGAGACGGGTTCAGTAGGTGGCTTACTGGAGAAGCTTCAATGAATCCACCGACTTCATTAAATGCAGCCGCTGGTTTCTACAGGTTTCTAGATCGAGCATTAAATTGGGTGGTTGGAATTACATCTAGTTTCCAACACTCCCCCTTAATTCCAACTACATACAATGAACAAGACACTATACTCTTAATTGTCATGCCTGCTGGTCTAAGTCTCAGCTAGGCTTACAACATAATTTGGATTTTCTATAATGTACAACTTATTTCTACATATTTCAAATTTAGCCTTGCCAAGAGGCTTGGTGAATATGTCAGCCACATTTTCACTTGTATTACAATAAGATAAATCAATTTCTTTTGATTGCAGTTTTTCTCTTACAAAATGATGTTGTGTCTCAATGTGTTTTGTCCTTGCATGATATATAGGATTGTTTGCCAACTTGATAGTGCTTTGATTGTCACATCTGATTATTGTAGGTGCTTGTTGTGTTTCTCCAACATCTTCAAGTATCCTTCTAAGCCATATTGCTTCACAGGTAGCACTGCATAATGCTTTATATTAAGCTTCAGTGGATGATAATGAAACAGTTGGTTGTTTCTTACTACTCCATGATATTGGTCCTGAACCAATATTGAACACGTATCCAGTAGTAGATTTCCTATCATCTGGATTTCCAGCCCAGTCAGAATCAGAATAACCTGCCAATTCAACATCAAATTCATCAGTATACATAATACCAAAATTAAGTGTTCCTTTCAGATATCGAAGGACTTTCTTTGCTGCTTTCCAATGGCTTTCACAAGGCTTAGCCATGAACTGACTAAGTATGTTGACATAATATGCTATATCTGGCCTGGTAGTGGTGAGATAATTCAGACTTCCCACCAGTTGACGGTACATAGTTCCATTCACCTCTTTGGTTCCATCATCACTGCACAATTTGACATTCTGTTCTAAAGGAGTAGATGTTTCATTGCATTCAATCATATTGAATCTTTTAAGGATTTCCCTTGTATATTTGCTTTGTGTGATCAGTGTCTTGCCAGGCTCCCTCCAAACTTCAAGACCTAAACAATAATG
>APFE030596464.1:0-61864 GCA_000404065.3 Pinus taeda
TGGTGTGTTGTGTGAGGATTTCTTTTGAGCTTGAGGAAGGCTATGAGCTTGTTGCCTTGTATGTGAGAGAGAGACCTCTTTGACTTGGGAGATTTGCTTCAAAGGTGAATGCTTGGAAGACATGCTGGCTGGAACCTCTAGAGAAGGACTCAGCGTCAGGACTTCGGTTGTACCTTACTCTATTTTCTGATTAATAAAGATAGATGACTACTCTTATGGTTCCATTTCCATTTGTCCTATGGATGATTAATGTAAATTGTATCCTTCCTGACTGATACATAGTTGTTTTTAGTAGATTTTACGCTTGTGTTTGCTCTCTCTTTGCTTGTGCAGGTGTCCGTCCGCGGATAGTGGAGGATTGTGATCGGCTGGAGCGAAGGAGCGAGAGGATCATCTCTTCGAAAAACGTAGCGTTGGAATCCAAGTAGGTTTCTTTTACCCACTTGTTAATTACAACTAGGAACCTGCAGTGTAGCATTGTTTGATTGTTGCTAGACCCTCTTTGGGCTAGTAGGGATCGCCTCTATCCGTAGAGGGGATTTACCTCTCCAACAGTAGTAAGGAAAGATTGAAATCAATGCTTAAACACACCATTCATCTAACTCATTGCTAAGAGGATTTTCTTCAAAAGAATGTTAAGTTAACATGTGTGTAATCCTACTGTCCTATGCATGCAATCTAAAATAACCAAACATTCTATTGTTGTGCATGTAAATGAACACAATAACTCTTTTTTTCTTTTGTCCTTTTTTTGTGTGCAAAGGTGAATGCTAAATCCTCTTGGTGATGTGGTAATTGGCTTAGAGATGCTGGTGGAAGTTCAGATGGCTTAGGAGGCAAGTATGGGTGTTCTCCTATCTTCCTAGATGCTTTTTCCACAATTCGACCTCAAAACAGGCCACTATAGGTCATCCTACATCATGTCCTAATGCCTCCTAAAGGATGTCCCAATGTTCCTACAGGATCAGACTGAGAGCAATAGGAGTGATTTGGAAGGTGGTGTAGGGCTTAGGGAAGGTGAATGGTGGCAGAAATAAGGCAAGAGAGTGACCAGGATTTCTTCAAAGATCAAAACAGAGTTTGTAATATGGTTGGATTTGCTCAACAAACCTGGAAAGTTGTTCTTATGGAATGATGGATTGGGTAAGGGACTTAGTGGATTTTGATGATCATGGATGGATGAAGTTAGTTTGGGGTTGTTGGTCATGAGATATCCCTGCACTATTTAAACTCCTACACTACATCAATCACTGGCATTTATCCATGAATCATGTCAAATGAGAAAGATTTTCAATCAACTAAGAAAACATAATTTCATTATCTAGTTGTCTATTTCATGCATGGAAACACTTGTAGAATAGTGTGGAACCCTTATGAGATCTAATGCAAGGCTGAAGATATCAGAAATGAAAATTAAATCCTATTCTTGAAAACTGAAAAGATGTTGGCCTAAGTAGCAGAAAACTTTAAATTCCATAAGAAATCATATTTCTGTCTTTTTGGGGCTACATAGGAGTTCTTTCCTCAAACCATGGTCCTTGAAGGGAGGAGTGAGGCCAAAGCTACCTACTATCAGCTTTTTGGTATTCCTTTATCTTCCTAAGCTACTACTAAAGCAATCCACAAATGGAAGAAAAATAATCAAATCCACAACTACTTGCAATGAAATGATGCTAAAAACAAATTCAGCCATTAATCTATGAAATCAACTAAACATACAAGTACAAGAAGAGGAGCCTCTACTTCTAGGGTTGGGCCCTAACCCAAGAGCTTTAGCCCTCTAAGTCAACTCAGTGCTAGATAAAGGAAACGCTCATTCTCATTATCATATCAGAAAATTACATAACAATTTCTTCCACAAGTCTTGAACTCAAAAATGCTTAGTGCTATTACATAATAAATCCGAATCTTAATGAGGCACTAGGCCTCCTTATTTATACAGCTAGAGTCTCCAAAGACTTCCTTAAATCTAGGGAGGCTTGGCTCCCAAACTTAAGATTAACTGGCTCTTTAACTGTCACTGCCTCAACTTCCTTTTGATCTTCATGACTCGACTCCTTGCAACTCCGAGCTAATGTGATTTGATGGAGGAATATTCGAATGAGGAGGATCTATCTCCTAAAATCTCTCCTCCTTGTCTCATTCGAGTTTCTACCCTTAATTAGCCAAAATTGCCATGATTTTCTCTCAAAAACCTACAATCAATGTGCATTAGTCCACTAGACACAACATCTCACTTTTACTCATCTCATTAAGCAAAATATAATCAAAATATGTAAGGAATTATGAGAAGAGTTTATTTTAATAAGCTTCGAGGTGTATTAAGGTCCATATAGTTACCCAATGATGAGGCTCATCAATTCCATTGGAGTAGACATAGGCTTGCAATCCACCATCCCACATTTCTCCAGTAGCTTCACAATGTATTTTCCTTGAGAAAGGAAAATATCACCCGACTTATGCAAGACCTCCAGACCTAGGAAGTAGTGCATTTGTCTTAGATCCTTCATCTTGAACTCAAAAGTCAACTCCCTCTTGCATTGATAGATGAGAGGGTCTGCACCATTTAAAAAGAGACCATCAACATAAAGAACTAAAATGAGAGGCATTTCCTTGTCAACCTTGAAGTATAGGTTTGGATCTACATAGCTCCTCACTTCATAAGTTAATTTTCCATCCTCTCATACCAAGCCCTAGGGGTTTGCTTCAACCCATTGAGGGATTTCTTCAACCTACATACATGTCTCCTTCAATATCTAACCTCAAACCCTTGAGGTTGCTCCAAGTATACTTTCTCCTTAAGCGAGTCATGCAAGAAAGTAGTCTTGATGTCCATTTGATGTAGGTGCCATCCTTGGTTGGCAGCTAGAGAAATCATAGATCAGATAGTGGTATATTGGGAAATCGGTGAAAATATCTCGTCATAGTCCACTCCTTCCTTTTGAGAGAAGCCTCAAGCAACGAACCTGGCCTTATATTTTTCAAGACTCTCATCAACTCCATGTTTTATTTTGTAAACCCATTTAGAAGTGACCACAAACTTGTCCTTGGGTCTAGGCACCACATCCTAAACTATGAAAATTTCTACATAGAAGGAACCCTTATTGTAGAAAATCTGAATCTACTTCACCTACTAGATTTTTAAATTACATTCATCAAGTTATTATTCTGAATACTAAATAAAATTACTTCTTCAATCTACACTAATTAAATATTTGATCTCATGAAATAGAAAACAGATCAAAGAACAAGATACATAGGACACACTTATTTTTGGACACAATATTCCCCGGAAAAACCTAATGCGAGAAAATCGGTGCAATAGTTCTAAGGGTTTATTATTATGTAGGAGAAATATCTGAATACATATCTAGGATGCTCATCTAGCAATCCTTTAAAGAGAAAATATTGGCAGAAAATCTGAGTGATTTTTACCTCACTTCACTCTGCAGAAGTTTGGTTGATCCAGTACAAGACTGGCTAACCCCCGCTACTTTTGCATTGGCCGTGAATAGGCCCTATGTAGGTCTTTTAGGCTCTATGTCAGCCCTGCATCAGCTCCTCTACCCTCTACGTCAACTATCCCAGCTATTTCAGCAGTTATGGCTTTTGCATGACAGGGAAATTTCCCCTCTACGCAATCCTTTCTGGCTCTGCGTCAAGGCTGTGTGGGCCTAAATTGGCCCAAGGTTAGCTCTCTCGTCTACTGTGATGCCTCTATGAAAGCTCTCTCCACCTCTCTGTCAGTATTCTCCAAAAATTCCTTTTCTCAGATTCTATCTGCCCTCTATGCTATTCAATGATCACTTAGTTCGAATTTCTTAGCTTCCTAGCCCCAAAAATCAAACTCCAGATCAATTCGTTCTCTCTGTGTGTCTTTCCAAATGAGCCTCAAGCCTCCATCTTATACTTTTCTTGTTGAGTCTTCAATGGCCAAGATTAAGTCTCTAAGCAATGGTTAAGATTAAAACATGACTTGATCCGCCTTCTAGATCAATCTCACTGATATTTTGGTTAATACCCATTAATATTTTAATTTCCCTAAGTTTAGACTTAGGAACTCTATTAAAAATATTAATTATTTTGATAAAATATGGGTGGAATTTCACCAAATGGTTGTTGGGTTCTTTAGAATTCATGTGCCTTAGCCTCTCCACCAATTTTCAAGGCTAGAGCACTTCTGACGCTAACTAAAAACTAACACTCCCTCTTAGTGAAGAAGGTGTTCTAATAACAATGTCCACCTACATCCTACTCTGTTTATGAAGCAACTCCTTTCTGCACTGTTGTTGTTGCTACTGTACTGTTGCCCATGACACTGCCACTGCCATTGCTGCATATGTACTATAGTTCCCTCTCAAACGTTGCATCTGTTATGCTGCTAGCACTGCCACTGCAAACAATACATCCGTACTGCAACTCAGTTGTTGAGAGAAGCAACTGAAAGACATCCAAAATTAACTGAACTTAACTATGTTCCGCATAATACAATGAATTTTAGAATTTGACTGCTACTAGTTTCTGACCCTCTAAATCTTTTGCATTGTTGCTAACTTTTCACTATGCCAATTGCACTTCTACCAACCTAAGTATGCGTTGATCAGTCTCTAGTCCCAATCTACTCCATCAGTCCTCCAAACAATCTACTACATCATCTGACACTAAGTGCATCGCTACTGCTAAATCTCAAGCTCCTGTAGCAAGGAATTGATCTAAGAGGTGGACTCCTCAAGGATCTTGCCCACATGTAGTCCTCCCTGCTACAGCTCAATATCGCCCCATCTCCCTCTTGGAGCTATGTGGGCACTCATGGCATACTCTTCCTCATCTATCTTTGCGGCTACAACCTTTGGATCATGCATCTCGTCCTTATCCTTTTTCTTCAAAGGAAACTGAGATGCAAAGTTAACCATCTCGCCACATCTGAAACATTTCACCTTTGAAATGTCCTTCTTTTGCTTCTGCTTCTGTTGTCCCTTCGATGCTAGAGTTACGTTTTCCTCCTCCTCCTTTGTCTTTATGCCACTCTCACAGCTGCCATTGAGGTTGACCTTCACTAGGTCCCTCCTTAACTCCTCCTGTTGAAGAGCCACCCACATCTCCTCCCATGAAGGTAGTCTTTCCCTTCCCAGTATTCTTTGATGAAGACTTGTCATTCACCTGAGACTCCATTTAGGGCTATCCTCACCGTCACGGTTGACTCAGGTGTGGAACCCACTGCAACAAGTTGGTCTATGGTATCCTGAAGATGTTGAAGATAGAGGTTCACCCCTTCTCCTTTCTGCATCAAGGTCCGCTACAACTTCTCTAAATACATCTTTCGTTGTTTGGAAGAGCCTTCATACAGAGAATACAAGTCTTCCCACATCTCTCGATTTGTATCCTTGCCCTGCAAGTTGAGACCACATGATCTCAAACTCCATCGAGAATGAGCCTCTTTGTGTTCCCCTTCTCGGCCTTATACTTCTTCTTTTGATCATTGTCAGCAAGAACAACTACAACACTTTTGACGTAGGCCTCGAGATCATATTCCTCCATAACAACTAAGATTATGGTCTTCCATATGACATAGTTGGAGGCTCCATCCAACCTGTCTTGATCTCTGAGCCCATCTGATGCCATCTCACCCAAATATCAACCTGACTCCTCTAGTTCTCTGAGGAGAAAATTCCCCTTCTACATGTCTTCGTTCTTTTCTAGTCGATTTCTGCCCCAACAGAAACTGTGCCCTTCAAGCACTACACTGAGGCTCTACCTCACTCCCTCTACCTCTGCAAACTCACGAACTGGAAATCGTACCTCTCTGTCATCTCACTCAGAGAGAGATTTCCTTGGATCTTCTTCTTAGCAAGGACTGTGAAATCCCTTCAAGGGGATTTGAATTCCTACCAAGTGCAACTTTCGACCTCACTGCTCAGCACTGGATCTACTCTTCCTGTTTCAAAATCAATGCTCGGATACCATGTGAAAATTCCTCCACTAAAAAATCCCCTACTATAGCAAATTTGAATCTACTTCACCTACTTGATTTTTAAATTACATTCATCAAGTTATTCTTCTGATTACTGAAGAAAATTATTTCTGCAGCCTACACTAATTAAATATCTGATCTCATGAAACAAAAAACAGAGCAAAGAACAAGATATATAGGACACACTTATTTTTGGACACAATAGTCTCCGGAAAAACCCAATGCGAGAAAACCGGTGCAACAATTTTGAGGGTTTATTATTATGCAAGAGAAATATTTGAATACATATCTAGGATGCTCATCTAGTAATCCTTTACAGAGAAAATACTGACGGAAAATCTAAGTGAGTTTTACCTCACTTCATTTGGCAGAATTCTGGCTGATCCAACACAAGATTGGCTAACCCTGACTACTTCTGCGTTGGCCCTGCATAGGGCCTACATCAGCTCCTTTTCCCTCTACGTTAGTTATCCTGACAGATACAAAAGTTCCATCTTCTACGTGAAATTCAACTTTCCCCTTTGCACAATCTTTTCTGGCTTTGCATCAAGGCTACGTGGGCCCAGACTGGCCCAATGTCAGCTCTCCTGGATACTGCGCTGCCTCTCTACAAGCTTTCTCCACCTCTCTGTCAGTATTCTCCGAAAATTCCTTCTCGTGGATTCTCTCTATCTCTCTGCTGCTAAATGATCACTTAGTTTGAATTTCTCAACTTCCTAGCCCTAGAAATCAAACTCGAGATCAATTTTTTCTCTCTGCTTGTCTTTCCAAATGAACCCCAAGCCTTTGTCTTATACTTTTCTTGTTGAGTCTTCAATGACCAAGATTAAGTCTCTAATCAACGGCTAAGATTAAAACATGACTTGATCCGCCTTCTAGATCATTCTCACCCATATTTTGATTAATACCCATTAATATTTAATTTCACTAAGTTTAGACTTAGGAACTCCATTAAAAATACTAATTATTTTAATAAAATACAATCCAGGTGGAATTTCACCAAACGGTTGTTGGGTTCTTTAGAACTCATGTGCCTTAGCCTCTCCACCAATTTTCAAGACTATAACACTTCTGATGCTGCCAAAAACTAACACAGACATCATTCTTCATGATTGACTCATACTCCTCATTCATCATATCTTTCCAAACTTAGTGTTTTACATCTTCCTTGAACATGCATGGTTGAGCTTGAACAATAGTACTCATATAGTCAAATAACCTTGATACATATTCAGCTTCTTACTTTCACAAAATGCCCCTCTTGGAGAATATGTATTTCAATGTCTTTGAGAGTATATTTGAGCCATAGTGGATGTTTCCTTGAGGTAGAGATATCACCAAGAAGTGGATCAATAGAATCCACTGAACCATCAACGTCGGGCATATGCTCATCCATCGCAAGTTCATCTTGTTTTTATGTAGCGTCATCATTGTCCTTCCTTGGAATAGGGATATTTGTGGCTTTTCCAAGGGCAATGTCTTCATCAAAGGTGACATCATGACTTACTTCCACATCTCTTTGACCAGGCACATAGATTCTATATGCCTTTGAATTTTCATTGTAGCCAACGAAGATAACTTTCTTCCCAAATGCTTCCAACTTGTTTCTTCTCTTTAGGCACATGAAAGTACACAGGACAACCGAAAATTCTAAATTAGAAACATCAAGTTTCTTATGAGTGAAGACTTCTTTGGGTGTCTTGAAATCCAAAGCTTGATGTGGGCTCCTATTTTGAACATATACCACAATGTTGGAAGCTTCTCCCCATAAGAACTTTGGTAAACCTTGATCATGGAGCATGGCACAGGTGGCTTCCATGATTGTTCGATTCTTCCTTTCAGTAACACCATTTTTCTTAGGAGTGCATGGAACAATTGTCTCCCTCTTTACTCCAACCTCTCTACAAAAGGCATTCAATTCATTTGATTCATATTCGATTCCATTATCGGTCCTCAATATATTGATCTTCTTCCCTGTTTGATTTTCCACCAATGATTTGAAAGAACATAACCATTTCAACACTTCATCCTTCCTCTTCAAGAAATAAATCCATGTTTTTCAAGAGTAGTCATCCACAAAGATTGCCCACAAAGATTGCATAATATGAGTATCCTCCCAACGATGTTACAGGCAACATACCAAACAGGTCATAATGGACGAATTGGAGAATATTGGTAGTCTTTCTTTCACTAGAAGGGAATGGTCCCTTTATATGTTTCCCCGCTACACAACCTTGACAAACTCCTTCATGGTTCATATTGAAATCGGGCATACCTATGACCATCTTCCTTACCCCATGTAAGTCTTTGTAATGTAGGTGGGCGCACCTCCAATGCCATAGCTCAAATTGAAGAGAAGTATCACTCGCCAAAGATCCCAAAGGACTTCCTCCAACTCGATAGAGACCATCAACCCTAAATCCAAGTGTAAATGCATATTTATGGTTTCTTTTCCAAATACATACCTTTCCATCAACGAATTCTACCTTGAATCCTTTATCTTCTATCACAAAAATAGACACTAGGTTATTATTCAATTCAGGCACATATGATAATTCTTGAAGATGAATTGTTTGACCTTGATTCAAGTGAAGAGTTACAGTACCTATTCCTTTGATGAGGTAGGTGGAATTATCTCCAAGTATGATTTTCAAATTAGCTTTTCTTTCAACCAAATTTGAGAGGACTTCCTTGTACGAGGCTCCACTATCAATCAACCAATGATCCAACGTATCTGGAGGAGAGGCAGTATATAGAGCAGAAAGAAGATAAAATTAATATTGTTTTTCTACAACATTATTTTCATCATACTTGACATTTCTTATCCTTTTGGGAGGTCAACCATTTCCATTTCAAGTAGCAAGATCATTCCTCTTTCCATTGTTGTTGAACCTGTTGTTCCTTTGATTTCCATTGACTTTGAAATTTTTGTAGTTGTTCTTGTCGTCATCCCTTGGAGAAATCTTCTTGTGAGGACGCTCTCTAGCATAGTGGACGAACCTATTGCAATTGTAGCACCTTCTTTGTCTTCCTTCTTTGAATCCTTTCATAGATCCTTGAACTTGTCTCCTAGGGCCAACATTATTCTTCATCTTTGCATGAGCATGGAAAGTAGTAGGTTCATTTATATTTGAGGCTTGTCTCTCTCCATCATCCTTGTCTCCTCTTAAGTGCATCTAGCCAATAATTGATCAAAACCATGTATCCTGTCATTGTTGACAATAGTGGTGACAAATAAATCCCAACATCTTGAAATACCTCCAAGTGAAATGAGAGTGACCTCCTTGTCAACAATAAATTCTCCAATGGATAGTAGGTCATTCTTGATTTGAGTTATTCTCATGAAGTAGGATTGGATATACTCCCCTTTCTCCATCTTGATATCCTTCAACTTGTTCTTGAGAAAGAGAATTTGATTTTCATTGTTCACTATGTTAGCGCTTGAGATTTCACCTCAGGCTGAGAAAGGCAAACCTTCAAGGCTACATCAAACCATTTCACCTCGTAGCTAGCCCTACGAGGTATGAGAAGGCTCTCTCGGGTCAAACTCGGTGGATTTTTTCAATGGGAAGAGTTGACCAATTAGAAACAATGATTTTAGGCTAGTAAACTGATAAGGAGGGTTGATTTGGGGGTTTTAATTAAATAGCGGGGCTTTTCTGGGTTGCATGGGCAAAATCATAGCTTCAAACAGAGAAATATAATGAACAACACAAGTTGACGACTGAGGCAAGGTAGGCAAGGAATTTAGCATCAAATCTGGATTTAAATGGGATGGCAAGACCCGTGAGGAGCTGACAAGGGCAAACAATAACTTTGAATCCTTGTCAAACAGAAGAAAACATTGAATTGAACAAACTTATAGGCAGAGCATATAATACTATGAATTCTACCTAAACACTTCATTTGCTCAATTAGAAATGATCATGAGGTGAATGAAACATAATAGTTTACATATGAGACAAAGGGAAAACTTATGCTAAATTAACATACCACATGAATCTCCGAAATCAGAGCTGTGAAATTTTCATTAAAAATCCCTCTGTCATAGACTGTACAATAAAGCTCAGTTTCTCTCTAGCTCTCAGCACTCAGAAAAAACTCTCCTCTGACTAACTCTCTTTTTCAAAATACAAAGTCTTCTTTAATACAAATTACATGCTCCAGCTATTACTAGCTTCTAGGAACAGAAAACTAACCTCTAGGAATTAAAACTAATTAATATTCCAAAAAAATAAACCCAATCTGGATCAGATTGCACAATGTGTCGAGTTGTGAAGGTGGCTGGTCAAAACTGTTTTAAAATAGGAATCTTTAAGCTGCCATTTGTCATAGACTGCCACCTGCTTTCGGAATTCTTTCCTCTATGATTTTTAAATGCATTAAATCAACTAAAACAAACAACAACAGATCGACCCCCAAAAGCAGGGGCGTTGTTTCAACTAAATCCATGAAAATAGAAAAGGATCCTCCATCTGCTCCCAAAGATAGAACAGTCTTCCATTATTCCAGCGTGAAGATTTCGAATGGCCCATGAAAACTGGCTGATGATAGAAATAAGTAATTGCACCTTTGAATGCCACTTTGCAACAATTGCCACGTTACTGATACATTTAATTCATATGCAGAAGGTTCTATAAAAAAAACGACTTATGTATAAACAAATCAATGTTGTTTAAAATCCTCTGATGGCCACTTAAAGATATCAATTGGGGCGTAGATCCACTTGGAGATTTAACTGAAGCTATTAATAGAAGATCGAATCTTATTTTTCTGTTATGTAGGCTCTCATTGATGACACAATCCTCCCATGTTGACAACTGGCCAGCCACGCGGTCTTCACATCGCATACCACTCTGGAAGATGGCTTCTGCCAAAATGACCACTGAAAAGATGTTTGCCACTCTACGGAAATTGCCATATAGGGAAAAGTAATATTGAATTTTATTATGCTATAAAACTTCTATTAGCTGCTGTGTTTTGAATTTTTTCTATAACTTCATTGATGGTCATGGTCCCAAGTTCTCTTTCATCTTTGCCACTACCTTTCGACGATATTGAACCTGAGTGTCTGTTACAGGTTACAATACAGGCTTGCACTGGAGAAAGCCACAAAGAAACGTCACCAGCATAACGCTCTATCAATATGCCAAAGAACCTTTCAAGAGATCCTAGGATGGCCCTGTGAATCATGATGGGCCGTTTTTTCTCTGAATTTGAATCAATATAGAATAGATCAAATCGCTGAGGCAAATTGAAATCAACCTGAACTGTAGGCAAACTAGGAAATACAAACCCACTGGTACTATACACTCTTTAGATTTTGACAAAATTAATGTACTGCTTGCTTTAGAGAACTAAACTACTGCATTCTGGTGGAGGAACGAGATATCTGTTTTTTGTCTCCGCAGTAGTCATAGATCATGTAATTTTTGCGCACCCACTTGGAGATGTGTCTATTTGATCTGACTTGGCACGCCCCCTCAACGCGGAAGTTTGTATAAGAAGCAGCAAAGGGAGCGTTGCTCCAATTGGTATTCACTTGCCCTCCTTGAGTAGCCCAATCATCCGCACTCCACAAGCTGGAGAAAACTCCCATGGCTTGGCTGTTCAGGAACGGCACCCACATTGCTTCATTGTTCTTGTATACTCTGATGGGAGTGGCGTCCACATAGAATATGATGTGATGTGGGTTCCACTCAATGGAATATGTGTGAAAGTCCGCAGTGGGGTCGAACCAAAAATAAATGCGTTGCTCTCTCTTCCCAATTCCATGGGCGTATATGTTCGTCTGCACGATGTAAGGCTCCCCAGACACATTCTCCAGAAATTCAAAATCCATTTCATCATGCTTTGCCCCTGCATTCGAAGAGAGCTGCAACATATATATTCCATATCCAATGTCAATCAACCATAAAATGCACCACCTCCTTCATCATCAGAATAGTCCCACCCCTTGTCTTCAAGAGCATCTTTTAAAGCACGGGTTGCTTTCTCTCGAATAACATCACTGTCCACTGCCTTTTCAGGTTTTGTCAATAGGTTTATTTCATAATTTTTTAAAATCAAACTGAGACAATATTGCTTCTGTCGAATCTAGAAAATTTCTTATTTCTTCCTTGATCTGGCTGGGCAAACAGAAGACATGTGCATCATCCTGGATGAAACCCCTTACATGGAAAAGACCATGTAAGCTTCCTGACATCTCACTTCTATATACAGTACCCAATTCCGAAACTTTAAAGGGTAAGTCCCTATAGGAGCGCAGGCTATGCTTGTACACAAGTATATGATAGGGACAGTTCATGGGTCTAAGTTGATACTGCTCATCTTCAACATCCATTTTGACCCTGATGCCAGCAGCCTTAAGTATCTTCTCTAAGTTAGATGCTACCTCCAAGATCACACCTTTCTCATCGGCCTTCTTCCATATTGGAATAATAACTACCTGAATTGGAGCCATCCTTGGTGCAAGCATCAAGCCTATATCATCGCCATGAGTCATAATAATGCCACCCACCATGCGTGTGCTTGCTACCCAAGAAGTTTGCCATACATATTGTCGTTGTCCATTTTCATCAGTGAACTGAGTACCAAATACACAGGAAAAATATTGCCCAGGATTGTGACTAGTTCCAGCTTGCAAAGCCTTGCAATCACACATCATTGCTTTTATGGTATGGGTGCGAAGAGCACCAGCAAATGTCTCTGCTCTCGATTTGCGGCCAACTATAACAGACATAGCTGCTTGTTCACAAGCAAATTTATGGTATACCTCAATCATCTGCATGTGGAATTAAGTTTGAAACTCTTCTATAAAGTTGTCTCCATGGACTTGTATAAAAAGCAAAACCATGCATTTGAGTCTCAGCAAAAGGTGGATCAACACTGTTGTGTTCATACTAGTCCTTCATCAATCGTGCTGTAGTTCTTTTGTTGTCACCACTAATTAGAGAAGTTTTTTGCCCCATTGAAGTTCCATGTGTTGCAAACCAATTAAAACTTCCAACTAGACCCCACTCAGCATCCACAAACTTCAGTAATGTCATATTTTTGTTAACATTATACTTGTATCGAGCTCGTTCCTGTGATGGGTTATTTAAATAAGCACTAGGGCTGCGATTAATTCCAGCATCTAAGAGCTCACCTTTATTAACAAAAATAGAACCCAAGCGCAAGTTCTCATGTGTTTGAATGATACTTTGCTGTGAAGTTTGTTTGGGATTTCCAGTGAGACCTCTCCAAATAGGCTTTTGCCTCTGATTGCTAATGATATTCTGAATTGTGCCTGTGCAGATAGGAGCTTTGAAGTCGCTGCTAGTTGAAGAGCTGAAGATAAATTACATAATCTAAAACAACACATTAATGATTTCTTCTTCAAAACATGGTTTTGAAGAAGAATCAATCTTTGACATGAGACGGAGTCTAACACACTATGAACATCCCAAGCAACTTATCATACATCTCCTTCGATGTTCTCAAATCAGAAATATAGGCAACCAAATGTGTTTGAATGGAGTCAATGATAATTTTCTTATCTTTTACCTCACCTTTATTATACTTTGTCTTAGCAGCAGTTGGTGCATTTGAAGGAGGCTCCGCCACTTTTCCCTGTGCATAGCCCATTGCATCATGGTATTCCAAAGTCAAGTCCAAAGTCATTTTTCATGCATGATAATCATATTTGTCATTGAGCTTGTCCTCAATCTTGAAGTAGGATGTGGTAGCCATGTAGACTTTTCCAATAGTCTTGTTCAACAGATCTCTCTTAGTGATTGTTTTTCTCTCTCTTGCTTGGGCTCTAATTCCATGTTAATTTTAGTTAACAATGGTATGTTCTATGCTTAGCACAATTACTTAAGTGTCCTTTAAGCAGCCCAATGGAAATTTCCAATTTAGATTTTCAATAGCAATCACACTAACCATAAATCACATTGACAGTAATTGTAGATAGAGCATGAACAATAAAATTTAGAAGACAAGCTAAGACAAGAGGACACCAGATTTGGAAAATTCCAGGGAAAAAACCTAAGATGGGGAAAACCCTTTGGTCAATTATTCTTATTATTATATCAAATGTTCAGCAGAGAGAGAGAAAGAGAGAGAGAGAGAGAGAGTACAATAAATTCAATATTGACTTTCCAAATCACAGTGAAAACATCCTCGTCAAATCTGCAATCAACAACAGTCAAACTCAACCCTAACAAAAAATTCAACACTGGTCAATGCAATAGCAAACATTCCTTTACGCAGCTCGGTCAATCCCAATCAAACTCGACCTTCTTTGTTAGTCAAAGAAAACCAAACACAGTTAAGAAAACAATGGTCAAACTTGGTCAAACTATGCAGTGAAGCCTATGGTCAACCTTGTAGTTGGTTTTTGGTCAAAATCAATAGAATACCTCAGTTCCTATACCAATAAATGTGGCCTGCAAAAAAAAATTAACCCAAAAATCACAGTGAAATGTGATCAAAACACCCCTAGTCAATGCTGGTCAAACCTGCAACATGCTTTGAAATTCCTGCCCTATAATTTGTCCTTTTGCTTCCACATGTGTGAGGAAAAGAGATGCCCAATAAATTGTATGAACCAATTATATGAGGAGATAGAAGAATGTGTGTGATGAGAAGATGCCAAAGGAGGTTTGATATCTCTCATATTTATACAAGTCATTGAGGGTTAAGTGGCATGTCTCTAGGGCTTCATGAGTCTACATGATGATGTGGCCAACCTTGACAATTTGCACATGTGTGGGCATACATTCAAAAGCTCATTTCTTCTTATCCAAATTTAATGATTCTTAGGTCTATTTTGGTCCTCTTGAAAAGAGGAATTCAATGCAATAATCATCTCAATAAAATGAGTTGTCCAAAGTGCAATTTGGCCCTAGTTGCCAATTTTAACACTATTTGACTTCAGTTGAAAAAAGGACACAATTTCAAGACTGTATGATATTGTTGTTGTTGTAATTATTTTGCTCCAACTTCATTGTTTGTACTTTTCACTCTATTGATGTCATGGGTTGATCTTCACTTCATGCCATTTTACCACTATTCAATGTTGTTGTATTGTTGTAGATGAGGATCCTAAACTCAAATGAAACCTACAAATGTAAAAAATCCCAGCAAAACCCCAATCTCCAAGAGAAAATAAAAGCGTAAAAACCAGTGTTCTATGGAAACGTGTCCCCCCCACCTGGGAATCGTGATTCCTCGCTCCCTAACACTCCAACAACTTGGTGTATTCTAGGGGTCATTTCTGGATGCTCTTAAAAAAAGGGGTATGCACGGAAACTCCGAAGGGGTCTTTTTCCTCAAAAAAAGGAGTCAAATTGTAATTTTTTTAGAAAACATTATAATTTATAAGCGTGTTATGAAGATGCAGAAGGGTTTTTAATTTTTCATTGTTTCAAAGACTCCTCATAATGGCCCACCATTCCACTCGAGTCCTCAAAGTCGACTTATCTCTCTTAGTCACCGCCACTGCACTCGAAGATGACTTATCTCTCAACATTTGCCACACTTGTCCCATCTTGGTTTTCCAGCAGCAGCTGCGAGCGCACAACCACAACAACATACTCCAAGTTGCAAGGCGTACTCCAAGGCATACTCATCAGCTCTCCCCCACCCAAGCCTTATGGGGCTGTGATTTTTTTAATTATTTTATTTAGTATATTTTTAAATATTTTTTACGTGTTTTTTAAGTATTTTTATTTCTTTTATTTTATTTTAATGGTTATATATAATATATATATATAATATTATAATATATTAAATATATATATATATATATATATATAATATATTATATATATATATATATTAATATATATATATATTATAATATATAATATATATATAATATAATAATGTTTCTTTTTTATATATATATTAATGTTTGTTTTTATTGTTCAGGTTTGGTTTTATTTTTATTGCTTTTGAAATTGTTTTTTATTTTTTTAACCATATGTTTTTTTTGTTTGTTTTAGTTAAAATTTTATTTGAGTGAATTCTTTGGAAAAAAAGGAACTTAAAATTTATCATCTTTGGATATAGAATTCATAAAAATTTCATAAAATTGTTAGTTTTCCAACTTTTTTTTATTCAATTTTTTCAAAAAAATATTTTATTTGCATGTCATTTTTAGCGAAAGGGTCTGAAATACGTATCTTTTAATATATTTGTAATGCAAAAGTGTATTTTTTGTCCAATGTTTTAAAACTATTATTTTTTAGTGAAAATATTTTGTGTACTGAAATTAATAATAACATAGATTAATAATAAAAATCATAACCTCAAAACATAAATATTATATTTTTTTTTAAATTGTGCCAAAAAAAATCATTATAAAAAAACATTGCAAAAAACAAAAAAAAAAAAAAGTGTTTGGAAAACCCTTAAAAAACAACCATCTTAGGTTGAAAAACAAGAAAATGAATAAAACAACTTGAAAAATGGTTAAATACTCAACATTTAAAAACAATTTGTGCATACTTAGGACAAGAAAATTTAAAGTGTCAAAAATATGTTGATGTTTTTCAAAATCTACATGAAAATCGCCAACATTTAAAAAAAAAATATTCATACTTAAAACGTTAGAAAATATAAAGTGTAAAAAATGAGCCCTCTAAAAAAAGGGGTTGATGCTACATCAACACTTTTCAAAATCAACATGAAACTCACGAACATTTTAAAAAAAATGTTCATACTTGATACATAAGAAAATTTAAAGTGTCAAAAATATGCTCCAAAAAAAAGGTGTATTCTGAATCAACCTTTTTCAAAATCAGATGATTTTTTGCTACCTCAAAAAAAAGGTATTCAACATAGTTTTTGTTGATAGTTTACGTTGTTCAATCATTTTGCGCACATGACAATTTTTAAAAAATTTCAACCCATCCTTGTTATCTAACAAACTGAGAATACAATTATTTAGGGTTCTCGTACCATGGATAATGGCCCTCATACATCCACCGATACAAGTACATATAAGAACAAGATAAATTGATCAACTAGTTGATTTAGAGTCCAATCACAACTGCCATGATTGTATCCTGAACACATTATGGGTCCTTCGCTCCCATTCTGCAACTCCTACCTCTATCAATGCACCAAGTCCTTTTGGCCACTAAACATAACTCTCCAATCTGCCCTCTGGTTGATCATAAGTCCATTTACAACCAACACATAGGGTCTTCATGCTCACTTGCTTCTCCTTACTCTTTCAAGGACATGACTCTACTTCTACCCACTCCTACTCCTCAACTCTTTTCGGACTTTGTCCCTATAATTCCTTCCTATGTTTCTCCAATGAAGACATACTTTGGACCAGAGGGCTGCTACCTATCACTATCAAATTTCTCTTCTCCAACAATGAACTTGGGTTGTCCAAAACTGCTCCTCTAGTTAATCAAACTTGATCTCTACTTCTATACCTCTTCTAACAACTGCCTTAATCCTTAAAGGTGTTGTATCTAGGGAACATAAGTATCACTCTCTCGTTGCCCTCCAAAAAACCACAGGTGTCTAATACAACTATCAAATTTGGACCCTTGAGATTTTCTCACATATAGTACTCACTCGAATGCTCTAGAGCTTTGATAATGTTGCCCTCTATTCTGCAATAGAGGAGATATTGCATAGATCTAGGCTTATCATACTGCTCCTCCAACATCGCATTAGTCTCATCAATGTTGCCCTTTCTTCATTCAATGCCTTGACTGATCTTGGGTCCACAAAGTTTCCCTCTCATAGGGCTTATAGATCTACCCTCTAACAGTGACTTGGCTACCTCCTTGTTACTTTTCTTGGGCTAACATCGTTGAAGAATCTAGAGCAAAGTAGTGCAGTGTGGTTCTTCGTTACTTGATAACAATTTGTGGAGTCTTTTTACTTTTCTTACTAGCTTATTTTTTTTCTTCTTATTATTAGTGCATATGTGTGTACTTCATCAAACTGCTATCAAAACATAAAACAACAACACAATATGTTGGCTCTCTGCTAGGGCCAAAACCTCTCTACACTTGAGAGGAAAACCCTTTAGTGAATTTCTCTTGTTGAAGCTTCTATTGATCAATACTAAACCATAGACCCCTGACTAAGAGATCCTCCAAGCACAAGTCAAGTCTTCACTCCTTTTCTGCACCATATACCCCGTCACTTCTTCCGACACTTTGTTTACCAACACTTCGTCCTCCTTCTTCTAACACTTCATTCTTATTCTAACTTGTTAGTAACCTTGTTGTACTTTCTCTAGAGAAGATGTCTTTAATGAAACCCTTTTCATATGATGATTCCTTTCTTGTCTTTTACCAATCAATGAACTATTATGGATGTCATGAGAGGGTTGTTATAATTGTAGAAAGAGATCTAATTCTAGCACGTGTGACCGTTTTCTACCTTATAAAACAGTCCCTTCAAATTCGGTCTTGTTCCTTCTTCCTTATTTTGTGAGGGCTTCTCCTTTGCTCTTAGAGGGAGGCCTTGTGGACCTTGTTTACACCCAAAATAGTGAGATATGATGAACTGTACTTTTATGTTGTTATAGCCACAGACAAACCTTCCTTAACACCACACGTGTGGTTGTAGTTGCTCTAGAAATGACCTCCTTAACATCGATTTTTCACCCTTCTTTCATTAGGTTTACTTGGTTGCTTCTTGTAGGCCGACTTGTAGAGTGGACTTCAGATGGAGTTGTATGCTTGAATGAGCTTCTTGATGTTGCCATCGCTTGGAGGAGACTTGTGACTTTGCTTGGAGGTATTCCCTTGACCATAATACATATACATATAAGGTATAACATGCCCTTAAGGTCTTCAACTTATTCTTTTGAATATTTTACTCACCTATAACACTTTAAATAGTGTTAGACCTATTTCAATGAGCAAGAAACTCATTGACATATATTATAAAAATAATATTTCTTTTCTTGAATAAGTACAAATATCAAAAATACATTTATGAAGACCAAACTTAGTTACCTTTCCTTCAACACTCCCTATTAACTAGGGAGTTATTCATACAACATTACAAGGTGTTTGGCTATTATCAATCTTGAACAATTCACATAAAAGAAACTGGATTTGCAATCCATCTGTTATAGCATCATATTCATCAACATTGTCATAGTGCAAGGCCTTTACTAACAACTCTATATCTTACGATACCATGAGCTACAATGTTGGCGAGACCAATGATTTATAGACACCTTCATCATTGTCTTTCAAGGTACATACCCACCAGGGTATTCTCCGAGTATGACCTTCTAGGACTATTCTCATCTTTGGTTCCTAGACCTCAAAGAATATTGGTCCTCTTGCTTACTCTTGCCTTGGATGCCCTACATTTCCTCCAAGAGTATCGGATGCCAGATGATTGCCTAATCCTCCCATTCTTTCTTCCCAAGTGAAGACAAGAATGTTGTGTCTAACTTATGTCTGCATTTCCATTCATGGCCTTCATCTAGACTTACAATTGTTGGTACTGGTCTAGTGCATGACCCATGAAATGGAAAACACAATTGTCACTCCTTTGTAATTAGGGGTGATCCAAAAACTCCCCCTTTATCAGCGACTTGTCATATCTCCTTCTTAACTGGGGACTCTTTCCTTCATCAGCAACTTCTCCTTCATGGGTCCTTCAGCTGCTTGATCTTTTTCCTTTCTTGATGTCATGAAGTCTTTGTTTGAACTTCTTCTAGGTAGGGCATCATCCATCGATCACTTTCCTTCTGGGTTTGTCATGTCATTGCTTCGTGGAAAGTGACTATCATGTTTTTCTTGTCATCTTGACTACTCCTTTGTCATCTTCTCCATGCTTCAAAATACTCTTCTCATAGATTCTTCATTGTACTTGCTTGATTACAAATTTTGACCTAGTAGCTCATCATGACTTTATCTTGATATTGCTTCAACATTTCCTTTTATGTTGTTGGATGGCTTCTTCATCATGACATCTTTGTAGAGTAGAATTAGTTATCTGCACATTTTGTATCTCCAAGTCCTTCATAGGTGTCAAGGGTCCATTCTTCCTTTATCACAGTTGTTCTACCTTCTTTCGGGAGATATCTTCAAGGCATTTTGTCAGATAGTGACTCTCAGTGATCATGGTGTTCTTCACATGCTTGATCTCTTTCTTCATTTGCTTCTTCTCAGATAGATAGGTCAACCATCTAATGCTTCTTGTGAGTGCATTCCTTCATTTCTTACTTTCTGGACTTGTCAGCATTTCTTCTTGCTTCTTAGTTAGCAATCTTATACTCCTTATGTGAGCATATTCTTTTGTCAATCCTTATTGCATTGTGGTACATGCCTTTGAGCATGTTCTTGGTGAAAGAGATTCTTTCATGCTTGATCATGTTATAGAACTATACCCATGAATCAATAATATACAAATGATAACATGATTTAAACTTTGATGCATACATACCTAATCTTGATTCTCCTTTGATCATCCTTTGGTGTGGCCCTTCTTGCTTCATCTTATCTTGCCTGCATATCATTATTTTCTTGAAACCCATGAATGGGATTCCCAATGAGACATTTGCTTTGGTCCATGAACCTTCTTTTGAATATTCCATCATAGGATCTTAAATATCCCTGCCTTGCAAATGTTTCCTTTCTTTTGATGATGTATGTCTTCTAAGATTCTTATCATGATTAATTTTCTTTCATCATGTATGAGGTCCTATACTAGGTATGCTTCTTCTACATGAATATCTTGAATCATATCTTCCATGCTCCTATATTCTTAGAAAATATATTTCTACTTATGCATTTTTGTTCTTATAATAAATGCTACGTCTACATGAGTATCTAGAACTCGATGTACATCATGATGCTAGATTTTAGAGGATGTTTCTAGCCATGCAATTTTAATTTATTCCTACATGCTCCTATCCTACTCAAAACTTTGAAAGAAGTCTACAAGTAAAGAGTTTAACCTAGTCATAGTAGAGATCCGAAGGATATTCCTTCTTTTTCTTCTTTCCTTCTTCCTTCATCTCTTGAGTGAAGTGAGCTTCTTCCCTCTTTATTTTGTTGTTGTTGTCATTTTTAAGCTTAGGGCAATTCCTTTTGTAATTTCCATATTCTGGGCATCCAAAACATTGGATCTTGGACATGTCTTTGTTCTTTTTTCTTTGTGGACCAAACTTGTGAAATTTACCCTTTCTTTTGGCCATGGTAGCAAATGCTTTCTCCTTTGATCCCACATCTTCTTTTGCCTTAAGTATGGTTTCATCTATTCTGCATAGAGACCACATTTCACTGAGAGTGGTTGCTTCCTTCTTGGCATATATGCTAGATGTGAAGTTTCCCCACTCCTCAAGTAGAGCATTGCGTACTACAGTTGTCATATCTCTGTCAAACATGCCTTCCCCAAGCTCTTGGAGTTGATCCCTCATTTAAAAGATTTTCATGAAGTAGGAAGCTATTCCTTATTTTGTTATGTTAATATTGTATAATTCATTTCTCAATGATATAACTTTTCCGATTGTGGATACCAAGAATAACTCTATTAGCTTATCATAAATTTCTTTTAATGTCTCAAACCTGGAGACATAAGGAATGAGATAGTCTTTTATTTATTCTATTAGAATCCTTTGGTCTCTTGTCTCATCCTTATTGTACTTGGCTAAGGCTTGAGTCTGTTCCTTAGCAGGGATAGTGATATTCCCTTTAACATGCTCTAGGAGTTCATTCTCCTTGAGTAGTAGATCAGTCTTCTTCTTTCATGCAAGAAAGTTATTGGTACCTATCAATTTATTGCTTTCCTTGCAAAAAGACATTGATATATATTAATAAGGGGACATGTAATTACTTGATAGATTTTTAGATGTAATGGATTTGATTCCTCCTTGAAGGCTTGATGGCTTGCCTTCATTGGATCTTGATGTTCTTCAAGTTTCCTTCTCCAAGTGGACTTTTTTGGTGATTATTTTTTCTTGAAGACTTGTAGCTTGATGTAGGACCTGCTTCAATCTGCTCTTCTTTGTGGGTGCCTTTATATAAGTCTCTTCTTCTAGCTTTATAGACCTCCTTGATGAATGATGGATTGTAGGCCCTTCTTTACCTTGAATTAATTGAGACTTTTAGGCTTGATGCTTCAATCTTGTATGTGCTTCTCCTTGATGAGTATTCTTGAGTTGCCCTTTCCTTGATGTGCCACCTTAGCTCTGATACCATGTTGAAGAATCTAGGGAAAAGTAGTGTAGTGTGATTCTTCGTGACTTGATAATAATTTGCGGAGTATTTTTACTTTTCTTGTTATCGTATTCTTTTTCTTCTTATTATTAGTGCGTATGTGTGTACTTCATCAAACTACTATCAAAACATAAAACAAGAACACACGATGTTGGTTCTCTATTAGGGCCAAAAACTCTCTACTATTGAGAGGAAAACCCTTCAGTGAATTTCTCTTTTTGAAGCTTCTAATGATCAATACCAAACCCTAGACCCTTGACTAAGAGATCCTCCAAGCACAAGTGAAGCCTTTACTCCTTTTCTACACCATATACCCCAGCACTTTGTTTTCCAGCACTTCATCCTCCTTCTTCTGGCACTTTGTTCTTCTTCTAACTTGTTAGTAAAATTGCTTTACTTGCTCTAGAGAAGATGTCTTCAATTAAACCCTTTTCATACGATGATTCCTTTCTTTTCTTTTACCAATCGATGAATTGTTATGACTGTCAAGAGAGGGTTGTTATAACTGCAGAAAGAGATATGATTCTCCCATGTGTGATTGTTTTCTATCCTAGAAAATAGTCCCTTCAACTTCAGTCTCGTTCCTTCTTCCTTCCTTTGTGAGGGCTTCTCCTTCGCTCTTAGAGGGAGGCCTTGTAAACCTTGTTTTCACCCAAAATAGTGAGATATGATGAACTGTACTTTTCTCTTGTTATAACCACAAGCAAACCTTCCTTAACCTTGCATGTGTGGCTTTAGTTTCTCTAGAAATGACCTCCTTAACTTCAGTTGTCCTTGGAGACCCATATACTACCCCTTTCACTTCTCTTTCTCGGTTGTCTCTTCACTAATTTCAGAGCTTCTTTTTGTGAATTGTATGAGGAGTGGACAACCTCTATAAATAGAGGTTTGTCCCTCCTCTTTAGGTTGCCTTGATTTTTCATTAGGCCGACTTGGTTGTTGCTTGCAGGTCGACTTGTAGAGTGGACTTTGGATGGAGTTGTATGCTTGAATGAGCTTCTTGATGGTGCCATCGCTTGGAGGAGACTTGTGACTTTGCTTGAAGGTATTCTCTTGACCATAATACATATGCATACAAGGTATAACATTCCCTTAAGGTCTTCAACTTATTCTTTTGACTATTTGACTCACCTATAGTGCTTTAAATAGTGCTAGACCTATTTCAATGAGAAAGAAACTCATTGACATATATTATAAAAATAATATTTCTTTTCTTGAATAAGTACAAATATAAAAAATACATTTATGAAGACCGGACCTAGTTACCTTTCCTTCAACAAACACCAGGCACCAGATATTCCCTCGTGTAGGGCTCTAGCTCTGCCAACAAAACTGTTGTTCCAACTTCCTTGAAACAATCCCATATATACTCAAAAGTCTGCCTTCAAAATGCCCTAAACTTGGGTTGGTAATCATTGTCCTAAAATAATTAAGATTGATTTGTCACTTAGGATCTTATCTAGCCTATATCTTACATCTGTTAGCCCTCTTCCATTTTCCATGTCAGCCTTCCATCCTGTCGTAACTCTTGCACTTCTCTAGAGTATTTTCCCTACCTGATCTAGTGACTATAACCCTAGAGATAAATCCTCAAACCTATGGCCTCATCTTAGTGTTAAGGTTTGTTCTCGACCTTTTCTCTAGAGAATATGTAGCAATTATAGTACATGATCTTGAGGTTTAAATAACTTAGGAGCCCTAAATTGGCTTGTAGATATGTTGTACCAAGCCTTTAGGAGCAAATATTTTCCATCTAGCAACCCTCCTTCATGATGTATGATCTCTTGTATCAACTACAACCATCATTCTAGTTCTGCATCTACACTAGATACCCATAAAGAACCCTTTGTCTAGCCTAATGTGCTCTCCTTTCTCTGCGTCAGAACCCAAAGATGATCTGCCCCACAAATCTTCATTAGATAGGCCTTACGGCCACTTCTCTAGGTTGATCTACCCTTACATATTTGCATACCTTCCTTCTCCATAGCACAAGAATATCGATGCTCATTAGATCTACTCCTAAACAGCTGCCACAACTTCTATTATCCTCCTTCGCGAGGTTAGAAATCATATATTTTCAATTGTAGCGACTCCTTGAGGAAGATCAAACCCATAAGGACGTTTCTTCAAATATGGCCAGCCTTGTATCCCTACTCAGCCCTCAAAATAGGGTACTCATTTGGACTACATCTTGCTAGACCTTTCATCAAATGAGCCTCTCCCATTTGACGCCTAACCTTCTGCTAAGGCCTTCTTTAAATTGATTTCCCAAGCCTTCTTAGGAACCCTCTAAACCTTAGGGGTTTGATCCTCTTTAGACTTAGGAATTTAATTTTAACTTCCTTTTAATTTTTCTTTTCAAATTTTAAACCCCATCTAGGTCTACAACCCCTTCACTTGGGTCTTTTGCTCACAAACCCCTTTTGTGACTAAAATTATACAAACCCTAACCTGGGATTGTGGAATAAATCCCAAGCTACACATTTCAACACTCGCTATTAGTGAGGGAAGTACTTCCACTGAAACATCCAACATCAAACTAGCCCACCTGGAACTCACCTCTACAACATACCTCATAGAATGGATCATTGTCACTATAGTGTCTATGCCTGTAATGTTCCTTTTTCTAGTGTTCCGTATGGCATGGCTAGGATGGACTTTTAAGGTTGGAGACAAATAGGTCCATTAGGGGAATTTTGAGGTCTAAAATGAGCCTCCTAAGGAAATTATAAAATAATAGTGGAATTAATAAAATAATATTAGATTACATCATCACATTTTAGAGGAAAAAAAGCAAAAACTATTTTGTCAACTCGTATTTTCAACTTATCTCCCTACGAGTTTACTCAAATTTCAAGCAAAAACATTTGTTGGATGCAAAAATTGATTCTTCATCCAAGGAATACCCATGTTGCATACTTTCGATGGACTCCACTGCACAAAAAATGACAAATACTTGAAAAATGTGATTGCAATCATGTTTTTTCATGTATTTCTCATTTTCAGTGTAGAAAGGTCCATCAAAAGTATGCAACATGGATACTCTTTGGATGAGGAATTAAATTTTGTATCCAACAAGTATTCCTACTCGAAATTTGAGTAAAACATTAGGGAGATAAGTTGAAAATAGGAGTTGAAAAAATAGTTTTATTATTTTATTATATTTTAATATTTTTACTTTTATACTCCAAAAATTGTGAATCATCCCCAATGGTTGACATCATCATCTTGAATCTTATTGGTTCTTATAAAGTTTATTTTGGTTTACGTTTTCTTCGGAGGCCCATTTTAGAGCTCAAAATTCCCTTAATGATAAGTGCAGGTTGGCGTCCTCAATGGGCCTAGGTGCTTTTAGAGGGGTTTTGTGGAGTTTTTATGAGGTCCGATGACATTCACTTCATATATTCAATCACCCGCACAAAATTCCTTTCATTATGTTGCATTCCGACAAGTTTCAAAAAATAGAGTTATTAATGGGCGTGAATCAATTAATTATGCTAAAGATGGCATTTCGAGAGGAATACTTGGTAGAACACCTTAGTGTAATAGTTTGTTGGAACCGAAATGAGAAGATCTATAGGATGATATGGTTAAAAGTGATTTTTAGTGACATTAGGAGGCATGGTGGCCAATTTACCCTCTCCCACATTAAAAAGAATATGTTAATTGAAATAAAAAAAGGAAAAATGTTCCATGATTAAAATAATAATAAAATAGGAGGTTCTAGAGAGGTCCATCAGATTTATAAAAGAGGATGAGGAGGCCATTAGGGGACATCTTGGATTATTGTTATTTTCTATTGATGAGGTTTGGAGAACCTAGTTCCCAACTTCTAAGCCCTGGGATGGAAACCCTCAGGTGTGCTAGTAGGTGTTGGACGAAACCCAATGCTCTTAAGGAGATTTCACTTAGAGTGTTTCATTGGAGTTTGGAGGAAAGCAATTTTTGCAGTAACAGATTTGTCGTAATCTTCTTGTTCGGTCATCTACATCATTACTAGGGTCATTCATCTTTTGGGTCAGAGATCTTTGTATGGGTTTACCCTGATTTCTTGGCAAGCTCAGGTTCCACTATTCCTCATGTTGATGTACTTTTTCCAGTGGATTAATAAAATGTCTCAGAGATTTTTATTGGCATCTATTTGTGTATCAATTTGCTGATTGCGTGTTATTTACTATTATTTTGTTGTTCGAGTTCATTTATGGTATCTACTGTTAAATTTTCCATAAGGAACATTACAATGGTATCAGAGTTGTTCTTCCTGCCAGCCTGAGGGTTTTATTGCAAAGCAACTTTAGAGGAAGATCAAGGGTTATTTGCAGATTGACTTTAGTTCGAAAGTATGCCCAAATTTTGATAAATGTTCAACAATTTGGCTCTAATGTTAAATACTCTATAGAAGCACTCTCCAATTGTTGCATGATTATTCAACACTCTGCATGGCTGTGAAAGTAATTATTTGGTTTATCATTGTTCCAAATTATTTTATTAAAGTGTCGTGTATTTGGTCGATTTCTTTAAATAGCCAAGGACCATTTTTTTTTTTTTTAGAGGGTCCATATCCATTGATAAAGCCACGTCATTGTACCAAGCAACAAAATGATTAAGGTTTCCATTGCTAAGTCGACAAATTATGTGAGCGAAATTGTATTCTCAACAGACCACGAAATTATAAAGGTCGCTTAGTTTATTTAGTATCCAAATATTTTTGTGGGACCGTAAGTCAATTATTTTATAAGGGTCATGAGCAAATTCATATTTTTCTTAAAAAAGGTCGTGGCCTAATTGAAGGGACTCGAAGTTAATTTAATCGGGGCCGTTTTTGAAAATCGAATGTCAAAGACTCAAATTTATTTGTGAATCCGTAAGGGAAAAAAAAACAAACGTGGCATATTATTATACCTATCACTGGCAGGATATAACGTATTCAGTTTTTCATTGACTTGCTATTAGTTTTTCTTTAACTAAAAAAATTTAAAATTTATCTCAAGTTTAACATTATGAAATTAAATTTATTATTTTTAAATAAAATTTATTTCTATTTATCTCAAATATGATTGGTTGAAATGTCTCCCCTCTTATTGTGTAATGATGGAAAGAATTGATTTTTGTGTACTTTATTATTAATTATTATGTACTGTATCACTAATTACTATGTACAATAAATATAAATAATTTGAAAAATAACATTATATATTAATTACTATGTACCATAAACACAAATGGTTTGTAATTAAATTCAAAAATTCCATTTTTTCATTGGTATAAAGTATTGAATAGATAGTTTTTATGGATTTTATTTTTTAATTTACAAAAAAAAAATTGAAAAAAAATATGTAAAAATAACATGTGTACAATTTGTACAACTTTCATTATATCAATCTATACTCTAATGACATAACATGTGTACTATAATATGAACATTATATAAAAAAATTGACATCATTTAATATTAAATAAATAGTTATTAACTTGTTATCATTTTCTTCAATGTCAATTTTATATATATATATATAAGTTTTATCTAGCTAAAAAATGTTTAATTATATTAAAAAAGTTAAACAATTATTCATATAACTTATTTTATTATTTTATTATTGCTTGAAGTACATACAACACATATTACATCCTGGCATTAAAATATTTTATTAAATTAAGTGACAAAGAATGCTAACTATAAAACCTGGTAATAAGCCAGTTTTTATCCGGTTGAAGCCGTGCCATTTTCCACTAAAGCGGGGTTGTGAAATGCTTATCAAAGTTTAGATCATTTTTCGGCATCAAGTGGATTATCATATTTGTGGTGGCCGAGAATTATTGTTTGTGCAGGGGAACTGACTTTTCATTAGCAGGGACACCAAGCCCCATTAGCGTGAAGGCTGCGACATGTTGGTGCAAAACCGTATTTGCAGAGGCCCCTGTTTGAGCAAGGTCTAACATAAAATAATGCGAATTTGTTGAACCAGTCCATAATTTGCAGAATTACACCCACCAGCAGGCCGAGCTATACACTTGGGAAGGAACCGACTTATTTTAATGCAGCAACATTGAATCTCTGAGGCCAAAATATTGTAACAAACATCAGGTCAGAATTGCTGGCAGCTCGAGTACTTTCCACAGAGGTCGGGCGAATCAATTTAACTGGGAGCCAAGGAGAAGGGAAGCTTATAATTTTTGTTGGGGCCAAGGATATCATTTTATCAAAGGCTGAGGGGGCCGAATGCACAATTTTGTAGAGGGCCGAAAGCTCTTCCAATCAGGATGCTAAGATTATAAATTTGACAAAGAAGTCACGTTGAATTCTCTGGTTCATATTTGATATGGTCTCAGAGGCTAAATCCATCTCCAGCAATTGAGCCATGTTTACACTAATTCTATGGTGATCGATTCGCTATTGGTGGGCCTGATTTCTTATTTCCACTGTGGTCGTCGTGTACACATATAGCAGACTTGTTGTCTCAGATTATCCATCTCTCATCTTTGTCTATGAGGGAGGATCGAACCATTAAATAAGAGCAGTGTAGTATTGATCAGAAAGTGACCGAATTCAAAGAGAGACATTAGTGCTTATGATCCAGATCTAATTTTCCCTTGGAACCAAACTTCTAATGCTTGTATCTGTTTGTCTTGGAGGAACTGAGCTGGTATCAAATGCATTTCCAGATCAGTGGACCGAGTCCATTCTGCTAAGAGAACGGTTGCACTCAGAAATTTGATGACCGAGAGCTTAACATTCAGAATTTTGGGCATTGTTTCTTGAAGGAATCGAGTTGCATCACATTTTGCATGGCTGTAGCAACTCACTGAAAGAGGACGACTTCTTGTTCCTTTTAGCAGTTCATCAGTGAAGGCCAGATTGATTTTCAAAACATCTCCAGCACAAGTTCTTTTGACTGATAATTATTTCAAGTTCATTTCTTAAATTTGCAAGTTTAATATTGACTGATTTTGTATGCTAAATGTATGATGAGTTCCTGTGAACATTTGTGGGCATGCACTAAACATATCTTTGAAATAAACTCGAAAGAAAGACACTTACAACAACAGAAACTACACAGTGAACAAATTATATTGTTCCTGCATTGTTATTTGCAGAGTCAGAATGGTAGTCTATATGCTACTACATTGAGGCATGTATTGTAAGGCTGAGAATAGAGTTGAGTGTTATTGTTGGTACTAGGTGGTGAGCAGAGTTGTTGGTATTTTATTATCTTGAATTAGCCATATGTTATGATTGGGAGAGTTGGTGAGATGATGTTCATTGATCACATATTCCTAGTCTAGCTACTGTTGAGGGAGATTTACAAGCGGAATGGGTATTGAAAAGACCCTAGAATAACTCAAGAATGTCCTTAATAACTTTAGATGAGAGCAACAGCACTTTAAGACAATACTTGGTGTTTCTTTGCACCAAGAAATAAAGCAAACAGGTAGACCATTTTCCAGAGAGGTCCATAATAAGCTAAGGCAGAAGCAACAGAGGGATTTACAGAAGGAAAAGGAAGTGGGAAATTGACTTTATGCACTTGGGATGGACTTAAAGACTGGAAGATCAGAAAATGACTTTCTAACATTGGAAAAACTGGAATCTTGTCTTTCCAAGGTGGAACAATCTGATTGGAGTTTAAATTGGGTTATGGTGCCAGCTATGCTTGCATTGGTACAAGCCAGATTCTTGGAGCATCCAGGTGAGAGAGTCAAGCTTATAATTGCCTCTTGTTTTGGTGATATTTTGAGGATAGTGGCACCCTTTCCTCCCTACAACGATGGCATCATGAAAAGGGTCTTTCAATTGATTGTAGAGTGTTATTCAGGGCTACATGACACCCAGAGCTCCAACTTTGACATAAGACGTATAATCCTAGACACTATGGCCAAAATCAAATCCTATGTTGTCATGCTTGATCTAAAGCAGGATGATCAAATCCTATGTTGTCATGCTTGATCTAAAGCAGGATGAACTAATCCTTTAGATGTGTCTATTCTTCCTCACCAACTTCAAAGAAAAACATCCTAAGGAGGTAAAGGCCGACATGCAAGATATCTTATTTTAATTACTAATTTTGGGAGACGTCATTTGCAAACAACTGCAGATAAAATTGTTAGCCATTTGGAGGAAGACACAGGTTGTCTCACCCGCTGCCTATGAGCTAGCCAAAGGGGTATTTGAGCAAAACATGAGGTTCTTTGGAAGGCAGGTAACCCAGGAGGAGTTGCAGAGGATTTGTGGTGACCATGTTACTTTTAAGTATGTTCTATGCTTAGAGGAATTTATTTCAATTTTCACAGTTAGCCCCATATCCTTTCCAGATTAGCAATCACATCAGCATTAAAGTAAACTGCAAATAGAACATAAACATAAATCGCAGAAGACAAGCCAAGACAAGAGGACACAAGATGTGGCACTAGCCAAGGACAAAACCCAATGTGGGGAAACTCTTGATCAATTCTTCTTATATGTTCTTCAATAGTTCAGCAGAGAGAGAGAGAGTACGTTTACAACAGAAGCCAACACTTTGACTTATCTAGATAAGAGCATAGATCATCTCTAAGAAGATGATACATGAGATCAATTGAAGACATGTTGCTTCAACTAATTTTCCAAGCTGACTCCTTCACCTATCGTTGTGCTACATTTCGTCATCATGCTACGCCTTACCGCGTTGCACCATGCTGCACCCATCACCACTATGCTGCATCTCATCACGCTTCATTAATCATGACTGTACCCATCACTGTACTGCATTATGTGCCATTGCTGCACCATGTTGCCATCCTGACCTATGTGTTGGTTGCACCTTGCTTGCTTGTTGTCCCTAGCATTCTTGTTGTTGCATGCTAGTTGCTCGCTGTAACATTGCATGCTTGATGTATTTGCTGCTAAGTACCATACAACTGTCTCAATGTTAGTTAGTTGTCCCTTGCATGTTGCTCTCCTTTGGAGACAGATGCTCTGGCTGTTTCAGCAGATCCCGACAGTTATGGCAGTTCCGGCAGTTCCGATTGTTCCCGACAATTCCAGATTTTCCAGTAGTTTCAGATTTTCCGGCGGTTCCGACAATTCCGGATTTTCTGGCTTTTCTAGCAGTTCCGATTTTTCCGACATTTCTAGCTTTTCCGGCTTTTTCGACTGTTCTGGCTTTTCCGGCTTTTCCGACAGTTCCATCTTTTCCGGCAATTCCGATGTTTCCGGCAGTTCCGGCTTTTCCAGCAGTTCCGAGTTTTTTGGCATTTCTGGCTTTTGCTGTAGTTCCGGCTTTTTCGGTAGTTCCAGCTTTTCCGTCTTTTCCTGCTTTTCCAGCAATTTTGGCTTTTCCTACTTTTTCGGTAGTTTCGGCTTTTCCAACAGTGCCGACTTTCTGCCTTCTAGATCAAGGCAACATTATTCCTTAGGATCTCTCCTCCTACTAAAACCCAAAAACAAGTAGAGAGAGGAAGAGATCCCAAGTGTGTTGAAATGACTTGAAGACCACCTCTATTTATATTAAAACGTTGAGCACATGTGGGGTTTATTTGGTTCCTGGCCGACCTTGACGAATTGTCTTATAACGCAAATATATTCATAAATCCATGAATACTTATCGGAATCGAATGATCTTTAGATCAATCCTACACCTCTCGATGAGAGGGATCCAAGAAAAATATTAGTTGCCATAAATAAGATTACCCACCTGTAGTTTGGCCCTAGTTGCCAATTTTAACACTCCCTCTCAACTAGGGAGAACTCCATCCATTGATCCATATGTCTGATTGTACTATCTCTTCCATCAGTGCCCTGCACTGCTTTGCTCTGCTCTGACCTGCTGAGCTCTACTCTGCTTTGATCTGCTGAGTTCTACTCTGCTCTATTAAACCATGAAGAAGAAGAATCGATCGAGAATGTCTCATACCATTCTTTACTAACCCGAAGTCAGTTTCATCTGAAGAGAGTATGTCACATCACTCTTACTGACCTGAAGTCAGCTTTATTGATCCCAGATCAATATCATGAGTGTCTCAGACCACTCATACTAATCCCATATCAGTTTCATTGATCCTAGATCAATGTCATAAAAGAGTGTCTCAAACCACTCATATTGATCCTAGATCAGTTTCATTGACCCCAGATTAGTTTCATTGATCCCAGATCAATGTCACAAGAGAGTGTCTCAAACCACTCATACTGATCCCATATCAGTTTCATTGATCCCAGATCAATGTCACAAGAGAGTGTCTCAAACCACTCATATTGATCCTAGATCAATTACATTGATCCCAGATCAATGGATGTCATCCTAGCATAGGTAGTACGATAGATATAGCAATGTGTCCATCGATAACACTACTATGGTCCCTATCCTCATTTCCTTGCTCATTGATTAGATGAGAGGTACTTCCCATGAGTCCCGGACTGCATGGGTAGGATGCCTCGACAGGAGAACTAATCATCCTGTCCACAGGAGAACAAATCATCCTGTCAGTGGATGCCATGGAGAATTAATCATCCTGGCCCACAGGAGAACTAACCATCTTGTTCCATAGTTGCCACGGGAGAACTAATCAACCCGGCCCACAGAAGAACTAATCATCTTGTTCATAGCGCACCACCAGGGGAGGGTGAGTTGCCCTCTAGTCGTATGTTGCTCCAGTAAGTACCCCAAGCCCCCCAGAGCTCCCAAAGCTCAATGTATGCAACATGCGGAACCCTTATAAGAAGGTCTCTCTATGACTCCAAGTCGTTTGGGAAAGTCACAGATTTGACCTTTCCCCGGGGCTTTGACAAAATGTCTGTGACCTGTACATCATCTCAATGCGATGGAGCCTACTCGCTCATCGACTTACCATATCGTAGATAACGCAGTATCCAATGTCTATCTGCTGGATCAATCATCGAATACGGGATTCCTCAATAATCGAATCTCCCCTTTGGTTGTTGCACAGAATCACAGTGGTATTCATCATGTGTACAAACAGATCACTTAAGAGCTTCTGCAACCATGCAGCTTCACACGAGATCATACTCGTAGCTATGTATTCGGTCTCCGTAGTGCTTATAGCAACCAACTTCTGCTTCCTGTGCATCCATGATATCGAAGCAGAATCCAAAGAGAACCAGCACTAAGAAGTGCTCTAATGATCCTCCACACTGCCTGCCCAGTGAACATTCGAATAATCATGCAGTTTCATATTTCTGGCAGTGTATCTCAATCCATGAGAGATTGTGCCCTGAAGATATTTCAGAAGATTCTTGGCACCAATCCAGTGAAGCTCAACCAAATATGAGCTCACCATGCTAACTACAAAACATATGTCCGGACGAAAGTTCACCAAGAACATCAACGCGAATGAGTTTATGAAACTCAGAGGCATTTCCCAAATCCGGTCTAACATCACTACCATATAGCTTCTGAAAGTTAAGATCCTCGAGGTAGTCATAGGCTTGCAGTTTATCATTCCACATCTGGAATCTAACTCCCTCTTACCTCTGCAAATGAGAGGGTCTGCATCTATCAGAAATAGGTCGTCCTCATAAGGTGCCGGTATGAGAGGTCTATCATCCACAACCTTCAGGTAATGGTTTGGATCAATTTCACTCCTAGTGAATCCCAGCTTCATCAGATAGCTATCAATCCTCTCATACTACACCGGGGGTGTTTTGCTTCAAGCCATAGAGGGCTTTCTTCCACCTATATACATGAGATTCCCAATCATGAATCTCAAACTCATCGGGTTGTTCCAAACTTGTGGCCCTGCTGCATGAGGGGAATGGTCCCCTTATAAGATTTTCCTTCGGTACATCTCAGACATGTACCTTCATGCTCTACTTGAATTCAGACATCCCTATCACCATTTGACTCACATCAGGTAGGGCCCCATAGGTAGACCTCCGATGTTATAGATGCAATATGTCAATTGACATGATCCCCAATGGACCATCCTACAACTTGATACAAATTGCCAACCCTGAACCCATAAGAAAAAACATCTTTGAAAATTATATTTTTTTAACATGTACCTTTCCATCGATGGATGCCACCCTAAAACCTTTGACTTCCATTTCCAAGATGGACACCTGGTTCTTCTTGCAATCAGGTACATAAAAGAGATTCTAAAAATGAATCAAGTTACCCTTATTCAATTGAGAGTTAACATTCCCTACACCTTTTCTAGGATAGATGGAATCGGCTCCAAGTATAATCCCACGATTGTTTCCATCTCTACCAAATTACAGAGTGCACCCATCTATCTGATGAAGTGCCTTGAAGCACTACAATCTATAAGCCAGATTCCCAAAGAATCCGAAGGAGAGGGCCAATACAAGATAACGCTTCTTTATGTTATCAAAAACAACATTTGATTCTTCATACCTGGGGTTCCTTGCTTTCTATGAAGAGTCGTCCATTTCCTTGATGACCTGCATTACCTGTCATTCCTTTGATCATTGAAGATGTCCTTGGAATGATTGTCATCATCATCAAGTGAGGTGTCCTTGCCATTCGGACACTCTTCCACATAATGGTCGAACTAGTTATCTGCCTTTCCTTCCACCTTGAGATCCGGTCTTCCAATGAATTGATCTTTAGGTAGGCCATATTCTGTTGTGCCATTCTGATAATATTCTCTACTTCAACTTCACCCTTGGTGAATTTGAAGAGGGATGAGGAATCCATGGATCCTTTTGTCCTTTCTCAACTGTCTTCGGTGATTTCTCTTTCACTCTTGCTTGGGCATTGTCTTCACCTCAGCTCTGATACCATGTTAATTTTAGGTATGTTCTATGCTTAGAGCAATTTATTTCAATTTTCACAGTTAGTGCCACATCTTTTCCAAATTAGCAATCACATCAGCATTAAACTAAACTGCAGATAGAACATAAACATAAGTCGCAGAAGACAAGCCAAGACAAGAGGACACAAGATGTAGCTCTAGCTAGGGACAAACCCCAATGTGGGGAACCCTTGATCAATTCTTCTTATATGTTCTTCAATAGTTCAACGGAGATAGAGAGAGAGATAGTACGTTTACAACAGAGGTCAACACTTTGACTTATCTAGATAAGAGCATAGATCATCTCTAAGAAGATGATACACAAGATCAGTTGAAGACATGTTGCTTCAACTAATTCTCCAAGGTGACTCCTTCACCTACCGTAAGGCCAGTTCAATACGAATAGCTAGGGGAAAGAATCCAGGGGGGAATATAAACTCTCTCTGAAGCGCCTCATTAATACAAGTGGTCTAGGGCTGGCTAAAGGGGATTCTCTATCCTGCTGCATTTCATCATCATGCTACACCTCACCGTGCTACACCATGTTGCATGCATCATCACTATGCTGCATCTCATCACGCTTCATTAATCATGACTGTACCCATCATTGTACTACATTTTGTGCCATTGTTGCACCATGTTGCCATCCTGACCTATGTGTTGGTTGCACCTTGCTTGCTTGTTGTCTCTTGCTTGCTTGTTGTCCCTAGCATGCTTGTTGTCCTTAGCATGCTTGTTGTTGCATGCTAGTTGTCCCTTGCATGCTTGTTGTAGCAATGCATGCTTGGTGTATTTGCTGCTAAGTACCATACAATTGTCCCAATGTTAGTTAGTTGTCCCTTCCATGTTGCTCTTCTTTGGAGACAAATGCTCCGACTGGCTCGGCTGTTTCAGCAGTTCCTGGCAGTTCTGGCAGTTCCAACTATTCCTGGCAGTTCCAGTTGTTCTCGGCGGTTTCGGCAGTCCAACAGTTCCGACTTTTTTGGTAGTTCTGGCTTTTCTGGCAGTTTTGGTAGTTCTGGCATTTCCGACAATTCTAGATTTTCCGAATTTTCCGGCAATCGGGTTTTTCCGTCATTTCTGGCATTTCCAGCTTTTCTAACTTTTCCGTCTTTTCTTTCTTTTCCGGTAGTTCTGGCTTTTTCGGCAGTTCCGAATTTTCCAGCTTTTCTGGCTTTTCTGGCAGTTCCGTCTTCTCTGGCAGTTCCAACTTTTCTGACGTTTCTAGCTTTTCCAGTGGTTTTGGCTTTTCTGGCTTTTCGAGCTGTTCCGACTTTCTGCCCTCTAGATCAGGGCAACGTTATTCCTTAAGATCTCTCCTCCTACTAAAACCCAAAGACAAGTAGAGAGAGGAAGAGATCCCAAGTGTGTTGAAATGACTTGAAGGCCATCTCTATTTATACTAAAACGTTGAGCACATGGGGGGTTTATTTGATTGCTTGCCGACCTTGACAAATTGTCTTATAACGCAAATAAATTCATAACTCCATGAATACTTATCGGAATTGGATGATCTTTAGATCAATCCTACACCTCTCGATAAGAGGGATCCAAGAAAAATATCAGCTGCCATAAACAAGATGACCCACATGGAGTTTGGCCCTGGTTTGCAATTTTAACAGACCAGCCATGCAGCAGGAATGAGTTGCGGAAAAAAGGTCTTTGCTTCACCTGCAAGAAGCCTTGGGGACTTGATCACACATGCTTGGGTGATACAATAGAGATGACTAAGGTAGATCAGGAGGAGGATCCCTTTGACTTTCCAGATGAGGATTCTTCTTTAGTTGAGTCCATGGGTTCTTATGAGGATACCTCGGAGGAGCATGAGCAATTGTATGGATTCGTTGATAACAACCTAGATACATATTCTTGTGAGAAATCAGTAGACCCCATGGGAGACATTCAGGGAGATGGGTCACTTGGAGATGGACCATCTTTAGAGAGCCATCTAGTGGCCCATGATGGAGGAGGATGAGCAAACATCCTTGGGGCCAACCATTGATGAGGAGCAAGCATATGTAAAGACAACCACCAGAGAGGTAGTATTTGCAGACATGGTTCATCAGGAGACATTGGGACTTGACAGTACAATTTTATAGGTAACGAGTGGACTGACAGAGCATGGAGTTTCCAGTCAAATGAGGGAGGCCCTTTTGGAGATAGTGGTGCGGCACGGGTTGTCTGACTATAGGGACAGAGACAGAGATTCCTAGGCATATTTGGTTGATTTGTTGGGCAGAGCTACCTTATTTGAGCATGGTGCAACACAGTGGACTCATTCCATATACAAGTGCACATACATTTGATCCTTCCCACACGATGGATTAGTGGGAGATCATGAGTTGGTATCATGTTGATGGCACGATATTCTTAGTTAGAAGCATAATGCAACAGTGACCCTTATACATGAGGAGTACTACATGTTCTAGTTCGCAGTGGAAGGTAGGCCAACAACTTTTCAATGTTTCAGGCATGCATCTACATAGTGGGACTGACCTTGGTCTATGCCAAGGGTTGGACTAGAGAGATGTAATGAGCTGGTACACAGTTGATGGGGCAACATTCATAATCGGATCTATATCACAACATAGCCATGGAGCATTGACGCTTATTCTTGGTGGCTTTGGGATCCAAGAGGATTTGTTCGTGACTGGTTCAGTCAAAGATTGGTCTAGGATCTGGGCATTGAAGGGTCCATTCATGGTGGGTTGACACAGAGGTATACCATCATCCAATGGTTTGTATGGGATCCAGGAATTGTGTCTTAGTCACATTGGGCTACAAGACTGGTCCACAGGTTTGGATTGCTTGAGGACAAGCAATCTTAGGGTGGGAGGATTTTTAATGTTCCCTTTTCTGGTGTTTCATATGGCATGGTTTGGATGGAATTTATGGGTTGGAGGAAGATAGGTAACAGGTGTAGGTTGGCATCTTCAGCAGGCCCAGGGGATTTTGGAGGGATTTTGAGGATTTTTTATGAGGTCCGATGGAATTCACTTGGTATACTCCATCACTTGCATAGTTTGCCTTTTGTTTCGTTTCATTTCGACAACTTTCAAAAAACTGAGTTATTAATGGGCATGACTCAATTAATTACACTTAAGGTGGAATTTGTTATGTAAAAATTATTTAATTTTAGGTTAATTAGACGAAAGGGCATGATCATAAGATCATGCCCTTCCCCAAAGTGTGCCCATGGCGGTATATAAGCTAGGGACCCTCACTGTAAACAATCATCATTCAATTCAATCAATTATTAATAAATACTTTTATATATATTTATGTGTATCGTAGAAGTTTTCACTTCATCTGGTATCAGAGGCACATTCATCACCCTCTGTACACCCTAACTCCACCTCCCTGTCCACGCACTTTCTGCCATACAAATCTGTCATCTTCTTTTGCATGGGCTCTGTGGATATGTTGAAACCCTCGGAAGTACGTCGTTTCACTCTGAACCATCGGTCGCTCCCGTCATTTGTATCTACGGTGACCTAGTGGTATCAGTGGTATCTCCTCGTTTACGATGGCTATGATGATATCCGGTCGAACGGTCAACCAACACGTGACCATTCAGGGTGGACGTGATTGTCCATAGGTTTAATTAAATAAATTATTACACATGCCTACGGATATAACATTACATATATTTAATTAAATTATATAGAGAATTAAAACTATATATAAAAAAATTACATATATGTAAGTAATATTAATTGATTAAAATAATAATTTTAATTAATTAAAATAATAATAATAATAATATTTTAAGCCAACAGATAAATATATGCCCCCACAAACTCGCTCAATGTCGACAATATCAATGGCCGATTTCAATAAAAGATTGATTGAAGTGGAGAATAAGGTTACTAGCCACACCGATGAGGTCAATAGAAAATTGGCTGATTTCCAAAACAAGTTTGATGGGCAGGCTGACAATATCAAGAGGCTTCAGGATACGACAAACTGTATAGAAATACAAATGGAGCATCACCATGTCCAATCAGATGTGAATCAAAAAGAGACCTTAACATTGATGAACCTCATGTGTAAAAAGATTAATATTATACCAGCACAACTACTACAAGAAGATGAAGAAAATCAAAAGCACAATGCATCATACTCAACAAAATCAATAGACTCTCAAGAAAACGCTTAATCCCCAAAAAAATCAGCAACACCCCACCAAGAAAATAGTAAAGCAACTTTTTCAAAAAAGCAACTCTAGGATACATTTACCAATCAACATCCTTTTTTCACTCAACCATTAGCGACATATCAAAAAAGGGCAAAAGTCAAGATGCCTAAATTCAATGGAGATGAAAAATACAGTGTTGCATGGATAAATAAAGCAGAAGAATACTTCGAGATTTATGACATCAATGATGATGACGAAAGGCTTAGGCAGGCATCCATGAAAATGGAAGGGGAAGCATATAATTGGTATATGTGGTGGAAGAAGACGACAATCGCCATCAGTTGGAGGAAATTTAAAGATGCATTCTTTAAAAGATTCCAAGGTGTAAGGGAAGAAGAGCTTTTTGCATCATTCATCAAATTACGACAAAAAGGAAGTGTGGATGAGTATACTCAAGAATGGGAAACCTTAGTGACACGAGTACCTGGGTTATCAAAGTCTCGTCTAGTCCAATCCTACATCTCTGGACTTAAAACTCATTTACAAGTAGAACTTTACCTTCACAACATTAAGTAAATATAAGTAGCAAGACGAAAAGCAAAAACTACTGAAAAGAAATTTGAACAAATATTTTGGTCAAAATCAGAAAAAGCATATTCAAGACGAAGAGTACCCTAGTCTGTAGACTCAAACAATACAAGATATGTTCCACCACATCGTCGTGAAGATGAAAAATCTAATGTGGAAATACAAAGGATAAAATAAGGAAAATGCAAACTCTATGGTGAGAAGTGGGATCCCAAACATAGGTGTGCTAAAGGAAAAGAGCCAAAGAACCTATATAATTGTGAAGCAATTAATGATTCAAACAGTGAAGATTCTAACATAGAAGAAACAGAAGATGCCCCAAAATTCCCACCAAAATTAGATGACGGAAGTATTCCACAAGTGTTGCTATCAGCTATGACAGGTATATCACAACCTCAGACCTTAAAGTTAAAAGGACACATAAAGATGAACAATTTAGTGGTTCTCATCGACTCTGGTAGCACCCACAATTTTTTAGATGCAATCGTGGCAAAGAGACTCAATATTTTTTCATTTCCCTTACCAAACATGAAGGTGACGGTAGCTGATAGTAAGAAGATTGAAAAAGTAGGGAAATTCCATAAGGTCAAATTGCAGATTCAAGACTTTAATTTAGAGTCTTCGTTCTTCACGTACCGTTAGGAGGAGTAGATGTAGTCTTAGGTATCTAATGGCTACAAACTCTAGGCACTTATGCTTCCAACCATCAAGTACAATTCATAAGATTTAAATGGGGAGGTCAGAAGTACAAATTACACAAATTCCAAGCTCCAGAGAATCAAATTGTATCATCATCTCAGATGATGAAGATGATTCGAAAAGGAGCACCCGCTTATGTAGTACAATGTCATCAATTGGAAATGTTAGCTGCAAATATGACCAGCAATGAGTCACCAAAGATACAAGATCTAATTCAGAAGCATGAAAAGGTATTTCAAGACCTACCTATGAAAATGCCTCCTAACAGGGAAATTGAGCATACAATAGAATTCAAAGCAGGGTCAGACCCCGTCAACATCAAGCCATACCGATATCCACATCACCAAAAGACAGAAAATGAGAAATTAATCCAAGACCTTTTAAAGTGTGGGATCATCTTGAAAAGTAAAAGTTTGTATGCTGCTCCAGTGGTATTGGTAAGGAAGAAGGATGGTTCATTTAGGCTATGCATTGATTATAGAGGATTGAACAAAATAACAATTAAAAACAAGTTCCCAATTCCATTTATCAACGAAATTTTGGATGAGCTACATGGCGAAAAATACTTCTCAAAATTGGACTTAAGGTCAGGCTACTATCAAATCAGGATCAAATTGGAAGACATACCAAAAATAGCATTCCGAATACACGAAGGTCACTATGAATTTAAAGTAATGTTGCTTGGGTTAACCAATGCACTAGCAACGTTTCAAGCAACTATGAATGAATTATTTCGTCCACATCTTAGGAAGTTTGTATTAGTATTCTTTGACGATATTTTAATTTACAATAAAACTTGGAAAGAGCACTTACAACATCTAAATAATGTTCTTACAGTACTAAAAGAGCATCAATTTTATGTAAAAAAATCCAAATGCACCTTTGGAAAGGAAGAAGTAGAATACCTTGGACACATTATATCCCATGAAGGCGTAAAGGTGGACCCTAATAAAATCAAAGCTATAAAAGAATGGACCAAACCTGTTAATGTATCCAAGTTAAGAGGGTTCTTAGGTTTGACTGGATACTATTGAAGGTTTATTAAAAACTATGCACATATAATTGCGCCTCTGACAAACCTTTTAAAGAAGAATTCATTTCTATGGGATAAGGAAGCAGGAAAGTGTTTTGAAAAATTAAAGGAAGTTATGACTAATGCCCCCGTATTGGCAACACCAAATTTTTCTAAACCATTTATCATTGAGTGTGATGCTTCTAGATTCGGTATAGGTGCAGTATTAATGCAAGAAGGGCATCCAATAGCTTTTGAAAGTAGGAAGCTCAACAAAAGAGAACGCCTCAAATCCACATACAACAAAGAGATGCTCACTATTATGCGCACACTAGCTAAGTGGAGGCAATATCTTTTGGGAAGTAAGTTCTCCATTCGAACAGACCATAACAGTCTCCAGCACCTCCTTCAACAAAAAACACTTTCCGAAGAACAACAAAAATGGATTGAAAAAATTGTCGCCTTTGACATGGAAATACTACATAAAAAAGGAAAAGACAATGTAGTAGCAGATGCCTTATCCAGGAAAGACGAAGAACCAACACTACTTGCAATCTCGGTTATTGTTCCTGAATGGCTTAACAAAATTCGAAGTGAATATGCCAAGGATCCAGAAATAACGACAATAATCAATAACCTTCCCAACAATCCAAAATTTGAGTGGAAGAATTCTATTCTATGGTACAAGGGAGAATCTATCTAAATGCAAATTCCAAGTTTAAATTTAAGATACTCAAGGAGTCACATGACCCACCGTCAGCTGGACATGTAGGATTCTTTAAGACTTACTACAATGCACGTCAATCCTTCTTTTGGAGAGGAATGAGTCGCGATATTTAGAAGTATGTAGCAAAGTGTGACACATGTCAAAGGAATAAAAGTGAAAATATTACGACATCGGGATTACTTCACCCTTTAAACATTCCAAATCAGAAATGGGAAGAAATTTCGATGGACTTTATTGAAGGATTACCAATATCTGAAGGCAAGGACAAGATTTTCGTAGTAGTCGACAAATTCACCAAATATGCTCACTTTATGGCAATAAAGAAATCATACTCAGCGAAAGAAATCGCTGAAATATTTTGAAAATATATATATAAGTTACGCGGTTTTCCGAAAGTCATTGTGAGTGATAGAGATGCCAAATTCAAGGGTGATTTCTGGAAGGAGTTATTCAACCACATAGGAACCTACCTAAATATGAGTTCCACTTATCATCCTCAAACAGATGGACAAATAAAGGTTTTCAATAAATGTTTGGAGGCCTACCTACGTTGCTACGCTACAGAAAAACAAAACAAGTGGGCTCAATGGTTACATCTCGCTAAGTGGTGGTATAATGCTACTTAACATACGTCAGCAAAAATGACGTCATTTCAAGCTTTGTATGGATATGAACCCCCAAAATGGAAGGATCTTGCTGTTGTCCAGACAAATCTACCTGTTGTTAAAGATCAACTAGAAGAAACCTAAAAAATCATCCAAATATTAAAAGAAGACTTGAATAGTGCAAGGAATCGTATAAAGCAACAAGCAAACCGAAACAAAACTGAAAGAGAGTTTAAAGTTGGAGAATGGGTGTTTGTCAAGCTCCAACCATACAAACAATTATCCTTAAAACAAAAAGGAAAAAACAAATTGGCACCAAAGTTCTATGGACCTTATCAGATCAACAAAAAGATTAGCCAAGTTGTGTATGCTTTAAACCTTCCAGAGAAAATTCGTGTTCACAACGTCTTCCATGTCTCCTGCCTTAAAAGGGCACTAGGTGACCATCAATCAGCACAAACAACACTGCCATCTCTGGATGATGAGGGAAGAGTCATTCTAGAACCATAAGGTATTTTATCTACTAGAGAAAGAAAGCTTTGACATTGTACAATCAAGGAATATCTGATCAAGTGGAAGGACTTACCCGAAGAAGAAGCTTCTTGAGAGAATGAATCATTTTGTCAACAACATCTGTCGTTACGTATGCTTTGACGACAAAGCGTTCTTTGAGAGGAAGGCAATGTTATGTAAAAATTATTTAATTTTAGGTTAATTAGACGAAAGGGCATGATCATAAGATCATGCCCTTTCCCCAAAGGGTGCCCATGGCGGTATATAAGCCAGGGACCCTCACTGTAAACAATCATCATCCAGTTCAATCAATTATTAATATATATATAATATATATATATATAATAATATATATAGATATTTCTATGTATCGTAGAAGTTTTCACTTCAGAATTTTGGGGGAATACTTGGAATAACACCTTAGTGTAATAGCTCGTTGACATCGGAATGAGAAGATCTATAGGATGAGATGGTTAGAAGTGATTTTCAGTGACTTGAGGAGGCATGGTGGCCAATTTACCCTTTTCCACATTAAAAAATAATATTTTAATTGAATAAAAGAGGGAAAAATTCTCCATGATTAACATAATAATAAAATAGGAGGTTCTAGAGAGGTCCATCAGACTTATAAAAGAGGAGGAGGAGGCCATTGGTGGACATCTTGGATTATTGTTATTTTCTATTGATGAGGTTTGGAGAACCTAGTTCCCAACTTCTAAGCCCCAGGATGGAAACCCTCGGGTGTGCTAGCAGTGTTGGGCGAAAACCCAATGCTCTTGAGGATATTTCACTCAGAAATCTCACAGTGCTTCATTGGAGTTTGGAGGAAAGCAGTTTTTGCAGTAGCAGATTTTCTGCAATCTTCTTGTTGGGCCATCTACATCATTGCCAGGGTCATTCAACATTTGGGTTAGAGATCTTTGTCTAGGTTTGCTCCACTTGCTTGGCAAGCTTGGGTTCCATTATCCCTCATGCTAATGTACTTTTTCCAGTGGATTAATAAAATGACTCAATGATTTTTATTGGCATCTATTTGTGTGTCAATTCACTGACTTCATATTATTTAGTATTATTTTGTTGTTCGAGTTCATTTCTCGAATCTACTATTAAATTTTCCATTAGGGACATTACACTGCCTCATCAAAACCTGAATATATCGAGCTTCCTTAGGGATGCTCCTTCTGAAGCTAGACTCCCTTTGAGCCTACACGATCTTTACTAGCTCAAATGCTTCCACGTGCACACTCTAATTCATTGACCCTTCAAAGTAGCTTTGATACCATGTTAAATTTTAATGGCATATGAGAATCCAAGTTAGTGTCTTAAATCCTCTGACATAACCAACTCAAATGTCTCAACTTATCCTACTTTTCACAACGAAAAATAAGGCATCAGTGGATCAACTTGTGCACATGAAAATTTAAAAAAATAATCCACCCATCTTTGTTATATTAACAAACTAAAAATACAACTCTCCAGGGCTCTTGTACCAGGGATAGTGACCCTCATACATCCACTGATACAAGTACATACAAGAACAAGATACATTGCTCATCTAGCTGATGTAGAACTCAGTAACAACTGCCATGATTGTATCCTGAACACACTGTGGGTCCTTCACTCCCGTTCTGAAACTTCTGCCTCTCTCAATGAACTAAGTCCTTCTGATCACTAAACAAGACCCTCTAATCTGCCCTCTATTTGATCATAAGTCCATCTACAACCAACACATGCGGTCTTCATGCTCACTAGTTGCTCCTTAGTCCTTCAAGGACACAACTCTTTGAGGCTTATTCTTGTTGAATATCCACGACCTCGGTGTCTGGGATAAAATCTTAAAATATTTTACGCTACCAAACCAAGAATCTTAGCAAAGCTACTATGAACATCAGAACAATATAAAGCAGTGAATCACACATGCACGAGTATAGACAACTTTTTACAAATTTCAACCCAACTTCATTATATTAATCAACATATAATACAACTATATATGGCTCCCATACAAGGGATAATGGCCCTCAATTATCCACAAATACAAGAATACAAGATACACTAACAATATCATTGCAATCTCTATGTCGTATCTTGTCCTAACGGTCCACTCTCGTTTTTCTCTACAGCTGCCCCTTAGTCCATCAAAGGACAACACATAGAGTCTCTAGGAGGGATGCCACCTATCAATGCTACAAGTCACTTCTACATAAATGAACACGTGTTGATCCAATCAGCTCTTCTAGGTTGGCCAACACTTGAGCTCCCATCTGCTAATCTGACAGTCCACTAGTCCATCAATGTACTACACATTAGGCTCATCAACTTCACCCAAAATTCAGCTATCGCACTCCCTTTAGGACAACTTGTCAAGGGCTACTTTGGGTTGCCAACACGCTCGCCTCCACCAGTCCAGTGGCACCCAATCCGATCATTGTAATATTTTCTCCTTGTTGAGGTTTCCAACCACACAAGTCAACCTCAACACATGGCTCCCACAGTCTGTCATAAATCTGTCCACATATGGACCATCCACCTAGTAAACAATCCAATCTTCACCAAACAAAGTCAACATACCTGGTTGTACATGTTGTTGTAGTTTCTCTTATGGTTAGGGCACCTAATCAGCTGATGTTGTAGCCCACAGAATCACTCCAACGGACCTCCAAAGATTGCAGTTTATCCATGCTCACACTCCTACTCATTCATTTTCCCTTTATGCCACATGTGCTAGTTGTTCAAGGCTTATGGCCCTCACAAAATAGTCCTACAAGCCTGCATCCTTGTCTTGTAGAGAGGAATAGGGATGTGACCCTCCAAACAGTGATAAAACAATCCCCAATACTCATGCATAGCCTCCAAAACATTCCTTAAGGTTCACGACCTTCTTTCACTCAACCTCAACCCCTAAAATAGGTATGTACAGACCAAAAACCACCCTCTTCTTTCAATCTCGGCCAGCTTCCTTGAGCTCGGTTGTCCTGTTGCAAAATCTATGGATTGTTGCTCTCTTGGATGATGAAATAAATTCACACATGTGCCTAATTTATATCCTTCACATGTGGCTCCAACAAATTCGTTCCAACTATCAACAAGTCCTTCTAAAGGAAAGCAGACTTGCACAAATCATGACAGTGACATTCAAAAATTAATATCTCTTAATCCAGAGCTCTGATTTGAGTGATTCATGATGTGTTTGTTTTTTCTCAACATCCTCTATCACCTCAAATTTTCTCATGCTTAAATACCTCATGGTTTTGGCCCAACGCCTTTGGGTCAAAAACCCCAACCTTGGGTTCCAAGACCACAATGACTCTTGTGATGCTCCAACCTCCAAACCCCGAACCCTAGGGCTTGGAGTACCTCCCAAGCTACTCAAAAATAAACACTCCCTCTTAGCAAGGAAGGTACTTCCAAGACTAGGAAGTAACTCATCATCATCATCACTACTCGCAACACCCACCCAACTCTTAGTACTCAACACTGCAGCAATCCCTATAGTATGAATTACACCTCTCTTAGAAGTGTCATTGTCATTGGAAGCATCCTACTTCATCTCCTGAAATGTCTTCCACTCTCTCCATGATTCCTTCTTGGCAGTTGTAGGAGCTCCCTTTCTCCCCATTGACCATGCACTCTTCTGGGGCTACAAAGTGTCCCTCTGAACCTGAAAGCTCCCTCTAGAACTCGAATCTCCCCGTGTCTCTAGAACTTGGACCTTCTTCTATGGAACCTGTACCTGCCCCTTTGAAGCCTGCACCTACACCTGCTTCTCTGGAACCTGCACCTGGTTCTCCTGCTTCTTCTTCCCATGATCAATAGGCTTGCTCGTTAGCCTGTATAGACCATGCTCTTTAACTCCAAACACAATACCTATGAATTTAGAGCCTCTGGATCTGAGTCTTGCCTTCCCATCTTGGAACAAGACCTCAAACCCCTTCTTCTCAATCATCAATACATATATCACGCTACATCTGAGTCCTTGTACAAACAATACATCTTGGACCCGTATCACCCGTCCTGTCTCCCTCCTGAATGGCACAACTCCCAATCCTTAGGTCTCCTTCTAACTCTTGTCGCCCAAAACCATGTGCAACTTCGAGTCCCATTTAGCTAGAGTCTCGAAAACTTCATGTGAACCTATCATATGTTTTGACACACCATTTTCCACGTACCATCCATCCTCATCGATAGTACCCTGTGAGAAATGAGAGATCATAGAAAAGTCCTCCTCCTCCAATCTTCTAGTGAGAGCATCTATCTCAGCAGAGGTGGCACCACTGGCGACCTGCTTCCCTTTCTTCTTCTCGTCATCTCTCGTCTTCTTCTTCATCGTACATCTCGACGAAATATGACCCATCTTGCCATAGTTGAAACACATGACTTTACTCAAGTCCTTCTTCTGCTTACCCTTCATTTGTGTCACAAGTTCCATGTCATCATTTGAAGACCTCTTTTTCCGATGAAGATCCTCGTCTCGCAACTCTTCCTAAATGAATTCATCCCACATCCTATTCCAATTTCGAAACTTCTCTCTAGAAATGATCCCCTTAATGAAGGGCTTCCATTCCTCGGTGAACCCTTTCAAAGAAATCCTTACCATATCATAATTTGAAATTCACACCAAGGAAAACAAGCTCATATTTGACATGATACAATCTCGTCATATACGAAGTCACTCCTTCACCTTGTATCATCTTGGTGGACTGCAACTTATCCTCCAATACCAGTACCTGGTTCTTGTTTTTATTTTGGAAAAAATTCTGAAGATCCATCCACATCTCATGTGCAGTTTTCTTCACGGAAAAATGAGGTATTAGAGCATCCTTCACACCGTCTAGGTTGATCAATCTCACCCTCATATCCAAATCCTCATACACTTCTAGATCCTTTGGGTCAGTTGGCTTCTTAACGGATTTCTTGGAAAACTCCAAGATCTTGTTGACCTAAAATACCAACTTTATCCTTCCCTTCCATGGACTATAGTTGGACAACCCATACAACCTATCCTCATACCGAAGACCAACCTACAACTTTGACATTGTAGCGAGCCCTTCACCTACAATGTGACCAACTCCCTCTTAATTTGTACTTCGTTGTGCACACTTTGATCCACTATCTCTCAAAGTAGCTCAGACTCGCTCTGATGCCATGTTGAATTTCCATGACCTTGGTGTTTGGGATAGAATCTTAAAATATCTGATGCTAACAAACCAAGAATCTCAATAAAGCTAATTTTCATAGCAAAAAAATATAAAGAAGTAAATCACACATGCAAAAGTATAGAAAATTTTATACAAATTTCAACCCAACTTCATTATATTCATGAACATATAATACAATTGCCTAGGGTTCCCATACAAGGGATAATGTCCCTCAATTATCCACAAGTACAAGAATAAAAGATACAATGGAAATCTCGTTGCAATATGTATGTCGTATCTCGTCCTGTCGGTCCTTCGCTCTCGTTCTGCTCTCTATTTTCCCCTTAGTCCTTTGAAGGACAACACATAGATTCTCTGGCATGGCTTCCACCTATCATTGTTGCAAGCCGTTTCTACTTCAATGTGTTGAAGACAAGTGTAACTAGGTTTGGAATTTGTCAATGTAATTTTGATCTTTGTACTTGTCAAGAAAAAGAAATATTGTTTTTGTAAATTATATGAATGAGTTTCTTGCTCATTCCATAGGTCTAGGAAAGTCAAAGAGTCAAACTTATGTAATGTACATGGATCGACCTAGTGTCAAGCAACCCTCCAAGACAAACACCATCCTCCAAAGAAGATATTTGCCAACTAAACGACCTGAAAAATAGTGAAGAAGGATTCAAAGCATACATAGATTATATGCTGGCTCAATAAGAGGGTCACTATAACACATCATATTAAATGAGTGGGTCAAACTACTATGAATAAGTGTATAAGATTAGAGCCAAAGAAAAGCAATATTTCGAACACACTGAAACTTCAGATGGCATAGGTGGATCTCGCATGAAGTCAAGGTTGCAAGTTTTGATTAAAGAAGGTCTCTAATCTTCAATGGATATTACAATGGCACTCAATATATATATGATTACACTGTAATATCGATACTCTGTCTCAGTGGAAAAACACTATGTCTCGGTATCCCTACATTGTCTCCACACAAATGTTGTCTCGTTATCCCTACACTGTCTCCATGCAAACGTTGTCTCAGTAATGCACTCACAGTTTGGGTTTTTAATGATTACAACATTCAACAATCACTGTGAGATATACGTTCAATACTCAAATGCAATCAACATATATTATGGGCAATCATACTCAGTATCAGTCTCATTGTTATTGCAGTGTTAAACAAAGCTATTCAAAACACAGTCAAGTTTTGGTGTATATACAATAGAGAGAACCATACCATTCTGAAGCAGTTATACAGTAATCATAAGAGCACAATCATAGTCTCAATAAAAGTAAGAAGGAGGATCATAGTAATCATCGTTATGAAAAGGATCTAAGTAATCCTATAGGAATACTCTATCTCAAGATCCAACAACATTCAAGATCTTGGTGGTGCAGACGCAGTAATGATATCAAAAAAAGTGCAGTGGTGATGACGATCACAACAATGCAAGAAGAGGACTGGTGTCTTGGTCTTGGAGTGGCTTAGTCAATCAAGGTTCATGGTCTTAATGTTCATCAATTGGAATATCTATAAGAATAATTTTGTGCGGGTTTCCTATCTAAGAGGGAGAGGTTTTGGCCCTAGCAGAATGCCAATTCTTTGTGTTCTCGTCTCTTTGTTTTCGGTAACTATTTAATGAACTAAAGAAACCACACTCTAAGATAAGAAAAATTCAAATACTTCACAAATAGTTATACTGCAAGAAGAATCTCATTAATTCAATCTACCCTAGATTCTTCAACATGGTATTAGAGGGACATTATAGTCGGACGAAGGGCAAAAAAGAGACATTCAAGGATCAAATTTCTAGCAAGGCATCAAAGCAAGCCGAAAGGATGTCAAGATCTACATTGCAGAATCAAACCCTAATATTGATCAAACCATAGATCAAAGAGAACTCCACAACAAAAAGAGATTTTTTCTCCATTGTCATCATCAAAAGGCCATCAATACACTGATTGAGATGTCCACAAAGCAAGATAGCTCAAAGGACCTCAAAACGAAGATCACATCATCTTGACGAAAGTTAAAACCCTAGCAGCAATCATGATCTATACTACGAAAGAAGAACATTTGATGAAGTAGAAAATAATCTATTGATGGAATGCTTTCTCATTTGAAAAAGGATCATCCAAGAATGAGTCCTCATACATCTTCTTCATCAACATGATCAAAGTGAAGATTTTGTCTTCACAATCAAGTAAGTATCTTTTCATAATCAAGTTAGGTTAAATGACTTCATGTCTGCAAGGAGATCTATGAATTGGTTGGGTCACTGAATTTCCTTGCATAAGAAATGAGGATAGATACAATCTCTGGAAGAGAAGTCATTGATGTCTATGCAAAAGGTCTATGAAGGAGAAGCATTGTTTGAATGCATCAAGAAAACTCATAGGATTCATATGAAATCACTTAAAGGTCCTTGCATGGAAAAAGGAGGATTGTAATTATCCTCATAGTTAAGAAAATCCAGTGAACATATCAAGGTCTCCTTTGATTTCAGGGGAGGGAACTCTTAAGGTTCTCTCAGCCCTATGTAGCAAGAAAGGAGACATAAAAGAGATATGTGAAATACTAGAATATATATTCTCTGAAATGAAGTAAAGAAGATCATATCACTTAAACCTGATTGAAGGTATCAAAGAATGAAGTAATATCTTCATGAGATCTCAGTTGAGAGATCTAGGAAAGATGATAAGAAGGTAGTCATCATTGATAAGCGAGGTAACTAATGTCTGTGAACAAGAAGGTTACCTCATCCGACAATTTGTGATCTCGATGCTAGATAGAGAAAGGCAAGTCACAAACAAAATTATTAAAGGTTAAAGAACTCAATCATGTGCAAAAAGGAAAAAAAGGTTTGGTCCTCAAACAAGACAAAATAGTATAAGGTTCAATTCTATATGGAAAGAAGTTCATATCGCCAAAAAGATGAAGGAAGCTTAAGAAAAGGGCCAAGGAAAGTGGGAGTAACAAATATCCGCTATGAGTGAGATGGTATTCCTCACAAAAGGGGTCCCATCATAAGCTCCCAAATGTTTAGATATGATCATGATAATAAGATGCATGATGGCATCATAAAATCATTGGAAGAAAGAGCTTGTGGGAATCATGAATAACAAAATCCACGACGGTCAAAGATTAAAGAATGTAGCAGGAACCTCATTGGACATTGAAGGAAATGAAGAAGTCATCCAGGACAGGCCTCATCATACATCAAGTCAAGAAGGAAATATTTTCCAGATGAGGATATGCAAGATCCTCAAGATTCTCTGATGGAATCCTTATCGAAGGATTCACTAATACAAAAGAGGAAGCAAGGTTTTCACTAAGAACTCCAACCTATGGAATTCATGGATGATGTTATGATGATATAATAAAAGAAGTAGATTAAGGGATTGAAGATACTTCAATCAAGGAATTTGTTAGAAGAAGCCTGGATGACCTAAAGGTAAAATGAGGTATGTATTCCTATATTTAATTTTATAATTTCATGTCGTATGGTTGCAGGTAACATGGATCATTACTTCTATCTTAAGAATCATGATCAAGAGAAAAAGGATCTTCTCCTTTGAAAGAATGCAGGAATGCATAAGTCACACTAGATGAAATCAACATAATATGTCCTCATATGAAGTATGAGGTAGTTGAATAAGAAACTATTATTGAAATCTCCTGGAAAGAGAATGTGTGAGGGAGGAAGAGTTTGTGAGATATGCAACCATGATGAAGCTAATCAACATCCAAGATACCAAGAATACTTGACTAGGAAATCTCCCAAAAAGATATGAAGACTCTGATGAAAGTCTAAAAAAGATGAAGACCCTTGACAATGGATGTCTTTGGGAGATCTGTCAACATGTATGCAAGATGTTGACACCTACAGGAAGATGTCATGATGATGAGCCATCTCGAAAGGTACAATTGATTTAATGTTTTGGTTTCTTGAATAATATTTGGATGAGTTCACGCAGGACTACTAGCACAAGAGTTGTAAGTACAAGTACGACTAACATTCATATGGTAGATGGAAACTCCTGGAAGAAACATGATGAGGAAGAAGTATCCATATGAAGAAGGTTCCAGATATGCACCAAGAAGGCCACTTTCCATAAATAAAGGAATGACATGATGGAATGAGAAGGAAAGTGATAAATGGTTGTTGCCCTACAAGGAAGAAGCTCAACTAAATTTCATGAAATCAAGGAGAGAAGTTGATCAAGCAACTGAAGGACCCACAAAGAAAAAGTCGTTGATGTATAGAAGAGTCCCTAGATAAGAGGGAGCTCTGATAGGTCCCTAATCAAGAGGGAGTTTGAATTAAGATCACCCCTGATTACAAATGAGTGACAATTGTGTTTTTCCATGTCATGTGTCATGCACTAGACCGGGACTAACAACTGTAAGTCTAGATGAAGGCCATGAATGGAAATGTAGACACATGAAAGACACAACATTCTTGTCTTCCCTTACGAAGAAATAATGGGAGGGTTGGGTAATCATCTGGCATCTGATACTCTTTGAGGATGTACAGGGCATCCAAGATAAGAGTAGGCAAGAGGACCGATATTCTTTGAGGGTTGGGAACCCAAGATAAGAATAGTCCTAGAAGGTCATACTCAATGAACACCCGGGTGGGTATGAACCTTGAGAGACAATGATGAACGTGTTTATAAATCATTGGTATCGCCATCATTGTAGCTCATGATCTCATAAAGAGATGCAGCTTTTAGTTAAGGCCTTGCACTATGACAATGTTGGTTGATATGATGCTATACAGATGGGATTACCAATCTAATTCTTCTTATGAGAAATTATTCAGATTGAGAATAACCAAGTACCATTATAAACACCTTCCTAGTTAAGAGGGAGTGTTGAAGAAAAGTGTAACTAGGTTCGGTATTTGTCAATGTAATTTTGATATTTGTACTTGTTAAGAAAAAGAAATATTATTTTTTAAAATTATATGAATGGGTTTCTTTCTCATTCCATAGGTCTAGGAATGTCAAAGAGTCAAAATTATGTAATGTACATGGGTCGACCTAGTGGCAAGCAACCCTCCAAGACAAGCACCATCCTCCAAAGAAGAGATCTTCCAACTAAACGATGTGAAAAATAGTGAAGACGACTTCAAAGCATACATAGATTATATGTCGGCTTAATAAGAGGTTCACCATGACACGTTGGCTTAAATGAGTGGATCAAATCACTATGAATAATCGTATAACCTCAAAGTCAAAGAAAAGAAATCAATTAGACACATTGAAGCTTCAGCTTCAGATGGCACAGGTGGATCTCGCATGAAGTCAAGGTTACAGGTTTCAATTAAAGAAGGTCTTTATAATCTTGAATGGATATTACAATGGAACTTAATATATATATGATTACACTGTAATATCAATACTCTATCTTAGTGGAAAAACACTCTGTCTTGGTACCCCTACATTGTCTCCATGCAAACATTGTCTCGGTATCCCTACATTGTCTCCACGCAAATGCTATCTCAATAACGCAATCAAGGTCTAGGTTTTTAATGATTACAACATTCAACAATCACTGTGAGATATACGTTCGATATTCAAACACAATCAAGATATATTATGGGCAGTCATGCTCAACCTCTGTCTCATTTTAATTGCATTCTTCAACGCAGTTATTCAAAACACAATCAAGTTTTGGTGTATATATGATAGAGAGAACCATACCATTATGAAGCAGTTACACAGTAATCATAAGAGCACAATCATAGTCTCAATAAAAGTAATAAGGAGGATCGTAGTCATCAGCATTACGAAAAGGATCTAAGTAATCCTACAAGAATACTCTATCTCAAGATACAATAACTGTCAAGATCTCAGTGGTGCAAACACAGTAATGATCTAAGAAAAAGTGCAGTGATGATGACGATCATAGAAATGCAAGAAGAGGATTAGTGTCTTGGTCTTGGAGTGGCTTAGTCAGTCAAGGCTGATGGTCTTGTTGTTAATCAATTGAAAGATCTATAAGAAGAATTTTGTGCAGGTTTTCCTCTCCAAGAGGGAGAGGTTTTGGCCTTGGCAAAATGCCAACACCTTTTGTTCTTGTCTCTTTATTTTTTATAACTATTTAATGAAATAAAGAAGACACACTCTAAGATAAGGAAAATTCAAATACTTCACAAATAGTTATACTACAAGAAGAGTCTCATTAATTCAATCTGCCCTAAATTCTTCAACGCAATGAACATGGGTTAATTCATTATGCTCTTCTAGGCTGGTCAACACCTGAGCTCCCATTTTCCAATCTAACAATCCACTAATCTATCAATGTACTACACATTAGGCTCATCAACTTTACCCAACCTTCAGCTGTCACACTCCCTTCAAGACAACTTATCAAGGGCTACTTTGGGTTTCCAACACGTTGCCCTCCACCAGTCCAATGGCACCCAATCCATTCACTGTAATATCTGCTCCTTGTTGAGGTTTCCAACCACCCACGTCAACCTCAACACATGGCTCCCATAAGCTATTCATAAATATGTCCACGTATGGACCATCCACCTAGCAAACAATCCACTCTTTACCCAACAAAGTCATCATACCTAGTTGTACATGTTGTTGTAATTTCTCTTTTGGTTGGGGCACTCAATCAGTTGTTGTTGAAGCCCACAAAATCTCTCCAACAAACCTCCAAAGACTATGGTCTATCCCTTCTCACAGTCCTACTCACGTGTTGTCCCTTTAGGCCACTTGTTCTAGTTTTTCAAGGCTTATGGCCCTCATAGAACAATCCTACAAGCCTGCAGCCTTGCTTTGCAAAGAGGAATAGAGTTGTGGCCCTCCAAACAATGATAAAACAGTCCCCAATACTCATGCACAACCTCCAAAACATCCCTTAAGGCTTGCAGCCTTCTTCTACTCAACCTCGACCCCTGAAATAGGTATGTACAGACCAAAAACCACCATCTTATTTCAATCTCGGCCACCCTCCTTAAGTTCGGTTGTCCTATTGATAAATCTATGGATTGTTGGTCTCATGGATGATGAGATTAACTCACACATGTGCCTAATTTATATCCTTCACATGTGGCTCCAATGAATTCATGCAAATTGTCAACAACTCCTAAAGCCAAGCCAACTTGCATAAATCATGACAGTGATATTCAAAAATTAATATATCTTGATCTAGAGCTCTGATTTGAGTGATTCTCAATACGTTAGGTTTGTCTTGACATCCTCTATCACCTCAAATTTTCGCATGCTCAAATAGTTCATGGTTTTGGCTCAACTCCTTTGGGTGCAAAACCTCAACCTTGAATTCCAATCCCACAATGACTTGTGTGGTGTTATGACCTCCAAACCCCAAATGCTAGGGCTTGGAGTACCTCCAAGCTACTCAAAAATCAGCACTTCCCACTACTGCTCCTTAGCTCTTGTAGGACTTCTTCCCTCTAATGCCTTCCTACACTGCTCCAATGAAGACATACTTTGGGTTGGAGGGCTGCCACCTATTACTGTCAAATGTCTCTTCTCCAACAATGAACTTGGGTTGTCCAAAATTTCTCCTTTGGTTGATCAAACATGAGCTCCACTTCTCTGCCTCTTCTAATAGGTGCCCTACTCCTTCAATGTGTTGTACTTAGGGCATACTAGGATCACTCTCTCATTGCCCTCTAACAGACCACGAGTGTCCAATACAATTGTCCAATCTAGACCATTCATATTTTCTCAGATATAGTTCTAACTTGACTGATCTAGAGCTCTGAGAATGTTTCCCTTTATTCTATAGTAGAGTTATTACACAGATCTGGGCTTATCATATTGTTGCTCCAACCTTGGAATTGTTTCATCAACATTTCCCTTTCTTCATTCAATGATTTGATTGATCTTGGGTCCACAAAGCTACCCTCTCATAGGGCTTATAGATCTTCCCTTTGACAGTGACTTGGCTGTCTCCTTGTCATTGTTCTTGGGCTAACACTAGGCACCATATTTTCCCTCATCTAGGGATCTAGCTATGCCAACAAAATTGTTGTTTCATATTCCTTGAAGCAGTTCTATATATACTTAGAAGTCTACCTTCAAACTGCCTTGAACTTGGGTTGGTAATAATTGTCCTAAGAGATTTAGGATTGATCTATCACTTAGGCTCTTATCTATCCTAAATCTACCATTTGTTAGCTCTCTTTTGTTTTCCACGTCAACCTTCCTTCCTACCCTAACCCTTGCAATTTTGTAGAGTATGCAGTCTACCTGATTTGGTGACTATAGCCCTAGAGATGAGTCTACAAACCTATGGCCTCATCTCAGTGTTAAGTTATCTTCCTTATCAGCCTTTTCTCTGGAAAACATGTAGCAATTATGGTGTTGGATCTTGAGGTCTAAATAACTATGGAAGGAGCCCTAACTTGGCTTATAGATTTGTTGTCCAAAGCCTTTAAGAACAACTATTTTCCATCTAGCAACCCTACTTCATGATGTATGATCTCTTGTAGAAATTGTGCCTTCATTCTAGGTCTACAACTACACTAGATATCCCTGAAGCATCCCTTGATCTAGCATAATGTGCCCTCCTTTCTCTGCATTGGAACCCTGAGATTATTTGACCCACAAATCTGCATTATACAGGCCTTACAACCACTTCTCTAGGGTAATATGCCCTTCCATATTTGTGGACCTTCCTTCTCCATAGCACAGGAACATTGACACTCATATCTGCTCCTAAATGACTTCCATAGCTTTTGTTGTCCTTCTCCACAAGCTTAGCATTCATATCTCTTCCATTGCAATGGCTCCTTACGGAATATCAAACCCTTGAGGATGTTGTTTCATATTTGGCCATCCTTGTATCCCTACTCGGCCCTCAAAATAGGACACTCATTTGGACTACATCTTGTTATCCCTTCCATCAAATGAGCTTCTCCCATTCTATGCCTAGCCTTATGCTAAGGCCTTCTTTAAATAAATCACCCAAGCCTTCTTAGGAACCCTCTAGACCTTAAAGGTTTGATCCTCTTTAAACTTAGGAATTTAATTTTAATTTCCTTTTAATTTTTCTTTTCGAATTTTAAACCCCATCTGGGTCTAAACCCCTTCACTTGGGTCTTTTTCTCACAAACCCCTTTTGTGACCAAAATTCTACAAACCCCGATCTAGACTTGTGGAATACCTCCCAAGCTACACATTTCAACAAATCACACATTCATTCTTCTTCTCTTGGGAATTCAATCTCTCTCTTCTTTGGATTAGTTCGTACAAGTTTGAGATTGTAGGGTCCAAGCTCACACGTACAAGAAGAAGAAATTAAGCTAGATTCGCGAGGTTGGATCAAGGAAAATTCAACTACAGCCACTAGGTTGATAGAGTGCTCCCTATGGCTAGAGGGCTACAACTACACTGTCTATCACTAGGTCCCTACGACTGTGACCTAAGATATTATTGACCATTGACTGCAAACTTGGATAAGTTTTGGAGACTTTGACTTTGATCAGATTTGTCTATTGGGCTCATCCCTTGGATATTGTTTGGTTGGTTTTGTTGGATAGTCAAAGGATTGACTTTGGCTCTTGATTGATGAATTGGAACATTTCTAAACATTTTATGACAATCTAATAAGAAGACAAACTTGAAAGGGTTTTCCCCCTTGTGGGGTTTTTTCCTAGTCTTTGACCAATCCTAGTGTGTCTTGTTATTTCTCTTTATTGTCTTCTACCGTACAACGCATTTATTATTATATCTACAATAGTTATGTATTACTGGAAGATTGATTTGATTTCTAATTAAAGTTAATAGTCGGGCTAAAGTTATTGTAACAACATAGAACAATGGAAAATTAACACGCGTCTTTGAAAATAGCGCACAAGATGTCAACATAAAACTTAAATAGAATAGAGCATGGAATGGATTTGTTGCCATTTCCACCAAGCTGGAAGGTGGAGTGATATAATAAACAAGACCACCCATAGAAACAAATTTACCACTTGATGGATATTGACCTCCTTCCACTTTCCTAATAGATTAACAAGAAAGTTTTCGTTGTAGTTTCAATAAAGAAACATGGATCATATCCTATCAATTTAGTTTACGCCTTAAACATTTGGACTTCCAATCTCTGCTGCAAGCATTGTAACATAAAGACTCATATCCCTTGTTAAAGCCCACAAAGATATTGTTGTAGAGAGGAATTGTCTGGACTCTATATTCCCCACTCAGAAACTGCGAAGGAGAGTAGTTTATTTCTTCTCTTCTTAGCTCATGCATCTTTTTCCTCAAGACTATCAACTCCACATTCACAATGCTTGGGCTATCTGGTCCAAATTGGTGGCCTTGTAGCTTTAATAGTAGCACTTCTAGTGATGACGTGAATTTGGGAAAGCCATAACTTATGAATTGATCTTCCTATATGTGTCTTCCACACAAAGTATGGACAACCACACTAGCCTTTTCCATGACAGTAGTAGGTAAAGATGATTTTATAATTTGAGGATCAAAACTTACACTTATAGTATTATACTAAAAATGAGAATGTTTGTGGGTTGAATCACTCACTTCTCCATTTAATGTAGTGGAAGAACATATTTATAAACACTAGTTAGTGGAAGATGGGATCCATCATGACATTTTTTTTCCCACCACAGTAGACTCTAGTAGACAATAGACTTTGATATTCCACTAAATTGTAAAATATAGTAAACCCTGGTGGAATGGAACACAATGCAAGCTCAGTGTTTCAACACGTGTACCAGGGATGGAAACATATGGTTTATATAATAATAAAAGGTTGCCTATAGATAGGATGACAGAGAAGATTTAGATAACACGTGGAATGTAGAGCACGTCATGACTCAGATAATCACAACATTTCTAGAATAGCGACAGAGAAAAAAAATATATGTTAGGGATTCCAAAAATTGTGTTGTGCTAAGAGGATATGCAAGCACATTCTCATAGGTTGAGTGAATGGCAGAGAAAGGAGTTACATTGGCCTACATCTAAACTTAGCTTTGACAAGCTCATATGCATTTTGAGCCAAATTGACTTTGATACCATTGTTGGAATGTGCAACTAGAGTAAAGATAAGCGTAAATTCCATTTTTTCACAAATATATACATATTAATACATATGTCTGACCCTTGGTTTCATACTCCAAGAAGTCTCTTGGAATTTCGTGGCTGTTGGATTTCTTACATGGCAACCCTTACAATTAGGTCTCCAACAATTCAAGGCATTTAGATGATTTGTCGTTGAGTCTCCATTTTCATGCTTAGGAGGTGAAATTTCTTTCAAAGGAAAAGTTTGTTTACCAAGGACTTAGATTGATACAAAGCCCCTAACGTTCAATAAAATTTAATTTGAAATACAAAACAAGATTATGTTATTTTCCTCCCTATCCAACTTCGGTCATTATTTTATTAACATACCAGTAGGTGTCGTACTAGGATCCACTATGACCGATTAGTATTTATCTACGAAAAGGTATTCCATCTTGAGCTTCCATGGCTTAAATACTTTCCCATTAAAATTATTGATCTCAATTTTCGAACTACTCAGTATTCTCTTCTAGCACAAGCATCAACACCATATAGGACCCACTAAAATCGTTGTTATCACAGACCCAAAATAACCAAATTCTTAGCAACAAAGGCATCCCCCTAAAGCAAATAACTCATCTTTGATACAAAGTAACATCTTAAACTTTTACAGTAAAGCAATTCATACAAATATTCTTTATAAATAAAAAAGTAAACAATAGCAATCACACATAATAATCAAAGATTTATCCTAGTAACCCTTTACCAAGAAAACCAACAAAAAATTTATACTTGCACCTCTAACTTTCATCAACACTTACAACATAATATATAAAATCAAGCAACATCAAAACATTTACCAACAAAACCAACAGAGAAATTATAATTGCACCTCTAACTTTCATCATCATTTACTACATAATATATAAAATCGCGCAACATCATAACATTTAATCCTTTGGCCCATATTAAATTATTACCTTAATTTCTTATATGGAATTACAACGCCGTGGATTAAAAAATTGTGTCGAAGTACTAGAATTGTCATGATTTTACTATTATAATGCCTCATTTTGTTCCCCTTTTTCCCATTTTGGAACCTCCTACTTTGCATTCCCATACCCTTTTTGGTACAATGATGGAAGAACATGTTCAATAGGCATTTTCTTAACAGGATAAAAGGTAAATGCTTATTTATTCCTAATGCCTTCATTTATGTGCATTTTCTAGGCTTAATTTATATTAAAAAGATTTCTAATGAGAGTTATGTAGATCTTGCACCTCGCATACGATCCTGCAACCAAGAGAACGAGATGGTTTTTGACTCAAAGTTGACCAGGTGGGACATGATTACTGGGCATCCTTTACACCTTGTCAAAGTTCTCAATTAAGGTTAGATCAAGCGCACTTTAACGAGACTTCAGTTGGTTCGTGGCCAAGATAGGAGGAACTAATCTCTACGTTCCTACTACGCCAGATTTGCAATCTTTCTGGATTAGCTTATGGGTGCAACATATCTATATTATTCCACATACTGCTATGATATATACTTATTTTTCTTGTGTCTATTTTGGCTCATTCAAAGCCCATCTTTGTAATGTAAACAATATAAAAGATCAACCATGGCTTCTTCCTAGTTAGCGATACCATTGTAAGGTTATGATGATGGTTTAGACTATTGGGTTGCTTCATTTTGGTCGTTGGACTCTAAATTATTGTTATGTGATGTAAAGACTAAGTATTTGATTTAATACAAGGATGTTATGTCAGGTTTCATGTTTTATTATTTGAGTATTTAATTGCTTTGTGAATTAATATCCTAAAGGAGGCAATGAGCTGGTTGGTTGGACCCGCCAACTCATCATATTTTCCATTCCTTCTTGCTTATTTATTTTTGTAGGTTATATATCCACTATCAATGTTTGTTATTCTATGCTTGGTGTGCTAACTTGTATCATTGCATTCAGATCTAAAGAAGCTATTGTGTGGTAACAATGATAATCACTGTGTGCTCTGTCTCTTTGATATAGCCCTTTATTTTATGTGTTGTTTCACATGTATATGGATACAGAAATATATTGAATGCTAAGTGCCATGAACCATTGTTGTGAATACCACATATAAATCACAACAAGTTTCATTTACATGTACTATGATGAAGGAATAAACTATATGCTTTGTTCTGTGAGATTATTTCAAGTAGTTTCGATTCTAGATTAAGATCTGGAGCATTTTATTAATTTGCAATACAAAGTGTAATCTAGATTTTATTGTTGATTTGTAATACAAAAAAAATGTAAACTTTGAAATGGGAACTACAAACTCAAAAAGGGAACTCTAGCCAAAAAATCTCTCAAAAATATGAAAAATTAACTCGAAAATGAAAAGTGCTGATACTAGAATAAGACTTTTTCTTTTTTCTAGATTAAATTTTCAACATGTTTTAAAAATGACAGTGAAAACCAATTTTTTGTGCAAAAAACACCTTGAAAACGA
>APFE030596466.1:0-12253 GCA_000404065.3 Pinus taeda
TTTGTTTCTGAAAAATATAAGAAGATAATTGTTAATTTATGTGTTTGGGTTTTTTAGATGAATATAGCAACATGAGTATTAGTAATGTGGAAATAAAGAATAACAATATTGAAGAAATGAGAAGTGTACATAGACAAAGACTATTTGAAGACAAGGAGTAAATCATATGAATGAACTAATGGAAATGGAAAAGGAACTAAAGAGGATACAAAAAAATGAACAACAAAGAGTGTGAATGTAACAAACGACTAATGATTAAAGGGAAGAACAACAAAGGGAGGATCATGAAAGAAAAAGGCTAAAATGACAAAAGCAGAATGAGGATGAAAGGGGAGAAGAACGAAGAAATAACTCTGAAAGAAAAGATTGAAATTTTAAGCAATGAATGAGGATGAAAAAGAAGAACAAAGAAGTCAAAATAGAGAACAAGTAATATCACATCGGAGAAGACAATCAATAGGGCTCAATGATGTAAGGTCAATAATTCAACCTCTTTCTCCTACATGTATGAATCTCAAAATTCATCAACCAATGGAGAAACATGATGATGAACATGAAATGATGCCCAATGTACCATTGGGTATGAATCTTGAAAATCATCAACTAATGGAGGAATGTAATGAAGAACTTGAAATGATGTCTAACGTATGAGCAGTTTCATCTAAAGATGAAGTTACTACACATAAAAGATTTCGTGAAAGAATTGATAAATCAGGTCAACTCAAATGTGCCATGTGTGTGAGTCATATCATGAAATTCAAGTGTTGACTACTAACAAAGGTCCAATGTGTACAAGATGTAAATGAGAGGGTAATAAACATATATTTTCATCACAAAATCATATGAATCATGGGCTCTAGCCTTTGATCCTTGGAAGTCTTACACGAGTTGAGGAAATGTTGATAGCATGAGCTAGTCCAATTTTACAAGTAATGCATTCAATAGGTGGCCAATACAAATATAGAGGACAAACAATTAATTTTTCTCAAAATGTCAAAGATGTTGCCAACAAATTACCTCGACATATTAAAGATTTGGATTTAATGATAGTTGTGTGAAGAAAAGGCTAGCAAAGATCAAGCTATGATTTCACTGTTAGAAGGAAAAAGGTACTAGTTGCATTATTCTATAAAATTCAAAATGATCCATATTATGAAGGTGTAGAAATTGATATGCATGTTATGGAAGAGATACCAGAAAAAACAACAAATATGTCGCATATGATTAATTCTATTATACTACTAGATATGGACAGTGACATGGACTTTGCAATGTTAGAAGGAGCTCCAGGTCGTGAAGATGCTTTAGAATATTGTAACACAACATCCTTTGTTGCAAGGCCTCCAAATTCACCTAGGGAAATTTAAATTATTCGAGTATAGGAAAATAATCCTAATGGAGAAGTAAACCAACCAAATGTGAAACTATAGATATTATTAATTAGCCTACAATTGGTTCATCTCCCATAAATGAGTATAATACTGAAGAGTTATTTGATATGGAATTTCAGACATTGTTCCCTAGAGGAGAAGCTGATTGGTTACAACCACCACTAAGAAATGTGTATCTTCATGAGTATGCAAAACATCTCCTCAGATTTCATGACAACAGGCTTGGGAGACATCCTTAATTTATATATTTTTTACTTAATATTATCATGAGCATCATGATCAAGTGTCTTTTGCAATTTTTGTTAAAAAAAATATGACATAATTACCTACAACAATTGATGAGTTAAGGGAGAATTGACAAAATATTCCCAATTCTAAAATTTTAGATAGATTGATGAGATTTGGACAAGTTCTAAGAGGAACATGTGCATATTGGACTAAATGTCATGCATAATTATGTGTCTTGGTTCAACGAATTGGGACTCCTACAATATTCTTCACATTGAGTGTAGCAGATATGCAATGGTCATATTTGCATGTATTGATTCTTGACACCTCACCTACAAATCCAAAGGAAACAAGGAAATGGAGATGCCAAAATGTGATTGATAATCCTCACATTGTAGTAAGTTATGTGAATTTGAGACATACATTGTTTTGAGATGATTTTTTTTTTTCAAAATTTCATCATGCTACAGATTTTTGGTGTCATTATGAATAGAAACATCGTGGATCTCCACATATGCATGGGTTTCTTTGGCTAAAAAATGATCCCAATATGGAAAAATTGAATCGCAATGACCCCACTCAAGTTAGACTTGCAAAATAATACTTTGATATATCTTTCCATGTATTCAATCGACGTAACAAAAATCAAATAAATATCCATATTCAATGAAATGATGACGATCATCCTTGCTTAAAGAACAATGAACAAATATTTCAATCTGATGTAATAATGGACTATGAAGAAATTCTCAATTGTGTTGAGCACCACATAACGTGCAATGAGAAATCATGCCTGCAAAAAAAGGGTGGGAAGTTGGTGTCTAGATATAAGGCACCATGGGAGTTATACAAAATGTCAAGACTTTATGTTGATGAGAGTGGAGAAAAAATATATGAACCTAGATGAAATGATGATAGATTTGAAATATTAATAATGTGGCATGCAAATATGGATTCGAAACTTGTTCTTCTAGGCATGTTGTGATTAACTACATAGCGAAATATGCATCAAAAGTAGAAAAAGGGTCCCAGAGATTCCATGATATGTATTTATTCTATTCTAAATCCAAATGAAGAACATTATTCTATGAGACTATTGTTGAGAGGGATATAGGAGACTAAGAAACATTGCATATGCTTTTGTAGCTTCCACTTTCTAAATGTAGTCATAGATTCATTGTTCTAAATGTTGGGACAAGGGTCTTCAAACAAGTAAAAGTTGATGCATATGATGACCATAATGATAATTCTCTTATTGACGTATATATGGAGAGACTTGTGAGTATGGAACACCTTTCATTGATAGAAGCTGCTAGATTGTGGTCATATGACAAACATCACCATGAAGGGAAATGGTTACCACGAAATAATGGAGCCATTGCATGAGTCTTTCCTAAGTTTTCTTCAGTTCCCCCTCGCAACAATGATAGGTTGGTAGAGTTTTGTTGGTATGAGTTGGTATTGTACAAGCCATTTCATGATTTTCATACAGATATTAGAGCTATAGATGATGACATCATATGAAATTGGGAATTGTTTCCTATAATCCTTGGCATATTGATTGTAATCAAATACCTTCAAAGGATCTAGCTCAATATCCATAAGGGGATGAAGATTTTTTACATGTAAAGGATTAGTATAAGAAACATGAGTGGGAGATTATTTCAGGTTTGTATAAGAATAAGTTTATACATGTGAGTGAATTTGACATGATTGGATTTAGGGATCTTGATGTTATGAAAAAATTGAAGTTTTAGCTTTGTTGATGAAGAGAAGTGAAAATGTGCAATGAACTTCATATCTAATAAGAAAAATGTGAATGCAATTGTTTCAAAATATTCATTTGAAAGTTTGGGAGAAAAACAAAAAATATATTTTAATATAAGTTTTGAACATTACAAAGGAGATGACAACAAATAATCTTTGTAAATTATTATCCAAGGGAAAATAGGTACAGGAAAGTCTCACTTGATTAGTGTTATTATACAAGCACTTGAAATGGACTCTCTTCCTCATAAGAGCTCATTTCTTCTTTTGACCTGTATTAGTCTTGCAACATTCAACATATCTACATCAACAATATACTCAGCTCTTCATATACTAGTAAGGAACTTCACTGGTTTACAAGGGTCAAATTTTCTTACCTTACAAGAGGAGATGAAACATGTTAAGTACATCCTTATTGATGAGAAGAGTTTTATAGGGAGAAATTTGTTGACACATATTGATGCTTGGCTTCGTCAAAATATTCCTCATAATAAATATGTTTCTTTTGGAGGAATATCAATTATATTAGTTGGACATTTAGGGCAACTACCTCATGTTATGGATAAACTTGCATATGCATCTTAAGGTCATGCAACAAAATTATGGAATTTATTCACAACTGTTATAACTCTTGATACAATATTCAAGTAAGATGGATAAAGCAATGATCAAAGATGTTTTCTTCATCTATTAATGAAGATGAGAGATGTGATTTCAACAATAGAAGACTGGAAATTACTAATGACATGTACAAATTCCAATTTGGATGCTTCAACAAAAAAGTCATTTAATAAGGCTATACATTTGTTTGTAATAAATGATTATGTGCACAATCACAATAAGTGTTTCTTGATGTCCCTAAATCACCCTCTTGCATGTAGTGTTGCTACATGATTAGATAGCAACCACACCATTGAAGCAGATGACTAAAATTTGGATAATGATCTCCTTCTTGTTGTTGGAGCTAGGGTTATGCTTACTTCAAATTTATGGCTTGCCAATGGCGCCCTTGGAGTAGTTCAAGATATTGTGTATAATCTTCAAGCATCACCTCCGATCCTCCAATATATGTTTTAGTAAAATTTGGTAATTATGTTGGAGTTCCATGGGATGAATTATTCCCTCATACTATTCCTATTATACCTATTGAAAGAGGTCATAATAAACAAATTTCATTAAGACTTGCTTGGGGATTAACAATTCATAAGTCCCAAGGATAGAGCGACAAGGTCTTACTTTTATAGGGATATCTTGAGTTAAATATTTGGAGGGCCTTTGATTTCAACCTCCTTTTCCCTACCATTGATACGAAAAGATGGAAAAGTTTTCTGGTGTGTCTATGAGAAAAGAAGAAGAAGAGAGATTAAGATTAATTGCTAAGTGATTTATGTCTTTTTCAATATTTTCTTCATATCATATCTGAATGAAATGATTAATGCATTTTTTCAATATATTACGAATTATTTCATTTTGGGGATTAATAAAAATTGTTACATTGATATTATTTGTTACTATTTGTATTTCTAATCATGTAAATTTCAAGGTATGATGTACAAGTAAAAAATATACGTAATTATGATAATCTAAAAATGTGACATTGTTTCCCCCAACTCGAACCAACCTCCATCCATCTAACTCTGGATCTATCATATGGAGACAGGGATCAAATCCATCGAGGTGCAAATATTTCCTCAAATTCTACACTCCAAAAAGGAGGTTTGCACTTTGAGGGATTTGATCCCACTGGGCACATGATAGATCTAGAGTTAGATGGATCTAGGTCGGTATTAGTCAATCTCTGTAATGCAAATATGAGACCGAAAGAGATAAGAGAGATACAACACAACTCTACACCCTTTATATTCTACTTTGAGCACTGTTATCATGTCTTCCATAACACACATAGATGACCCTTTCTTCCCATCTTCGCTCATAAATGTCTTCGCTCATAAATGTCATGGCTGCGACTCTTATCTCCCCAACTCTCTGTCTTAGTTAATTTCCTTTTTCTTCCCTCATCAACATGCTTACAATTCTCTCAACCATATCCCATCTCCACATACATGTCCGACCTTACATTTAAGGCCAGTTTCATGTCCCCCGTCGCATTCAAGGCCAGATCCAGAGTTTTATTATTTCTTTGGATATCTAAAAAAAATACAAACTAGATATGTGAACATGTTCCATGAAGCCAAATCTGAACAAATGTAGATGAAAACAATAGACTAAACAATTATATATGAAAGAAAAACAACAAGATGCATATAAAAATGAGTAAAATAAAGAGAGGCATGTGCTCTCTCATCTGTACATACATGTTTTTCATCATTAATGTGATAATAAAACTCAATACAACAGATACACAATAGATCAATCTTATTAGTAATTTCTTGATCAGATGAAATATTTATGCTAGCAAAACTATTCAATATTCGACGGCATCAAGTCGTGGAGTTTTTGTTGGAATTCGTTAATGGTCTCCAACTTTGGCTTCCATGATCTGCAAGTCCTCAATCTCAACTCTACAGCTGCCATTGATGGCTCTAGATCGTTCTCCATTTAACTTTGCAACCCCAACTTCCTTCTCTAATAACAAATCATCACTTTTCCTTTATGGTAGAAGGGGACGTATGAGGTCTCCAAAGAGGGGGAGTATTTTGGCATCGTAGTTGCTTCTCTGTACAACATTCATAATGAAACTGACCTTGAATGCAAGGTTGGCCATGTTTGTCCTGGAGAGCACTGATTTAAGCTTGGCCATGGGAAGAAGAAATTAGATATACCCCACTTCTAGCTCTTTGTGTCAATTGTCAAAGGATTAATCCGAGGTGTAGTCTACACACTAGAATGCCGTTTCAATCATGAGGGGAACTAAAGTTTGAGTTTAGCTGGAGCAAGTTGTGGAGGTGGAGTTTGAGTGCAGCTGCAGCGCATTGTGGGAGAGAGCAGAATGTAGCTAAAAAGTTACTAACAGAGATGGAGATGGTTGTCGATGGAGATAGAATGAAAACTAAGATGGAACGAGTCAACTTATAGCCAGAGATCATTAGAAAAAGAGTAGTTGAATTCATAGATTAAGTAGACGTGAATATTACTATGAATATTCTAGAATGTTCTCTCAAAGTTAAATCCTTATCAACCACACATTAATTATTACTAAATAAATTAAAATTATAAAAATTTGTTACAAAATAAACGCATCTATGGACATAATTAAATGAAAATTTTGGAAACCCTAACGCCCACATATTAATTATTACTAATTAAATTAAAATTCTAAAAGTTTGTTACAAAATAAACTCACTTATAGACATAATAAAATGAAAAATTTAGAAATCTTATTCTAAAATAAACATCTCAACATAAAAATAAACACACAATTTTTTGAAATCCTACTAAAAAATAAGCACAATGTAAAAGTGAACAAACCTAAGATATGATAACTTATAACATTTTTTTCTTAAATTAAATTAAAAAAATGAAAAATTCATTATTAACATTCCAATAAAACCCTTTAAAACCCACCCTGAACCTTGAAGGAAGTATGGATTAGCCCCCAAAAATTTATCTCTCACATATTAATTTTTTTTTTTCAACCATAATACTTATTTTAAGTTGCTTTAAACTTTATTATCATTGTGGAATTTATTTTTAGTTCCCACTTTGTACCATGAATTTTAAAGTTGGACAATCTTAAAATAAATCTCAACTAACAGAACTGACATTATATTCAAAATATTTATTTATAACTAATACAAAAGTTTTAGAGATTTGAATTAAGTATTTTAAAGTTGGACAATCTTAAAATAAATCTCAACTAACAAAACTGACATTATATTCAAAATATTTATTTATAACTAATACAAAAGTTTTAGAGATTTGAAAATAAAAATAAAAATTAGTAGTAGTTAAGTATTTCAAAAAAAACCCTTGAAAAAAAGAAAAAAGAAAAAACACAACATAAAAAAATAAAAATTGCATTGTTTAGATATTCTAGAAAAACCTTCAAACCAACCATGAACTCTCGAAAGAAGTTTTGATTAGCTCTAAAGAATTTATTAATGAGGATGATGATGATTAAATCCACTAAGACCAATGTGGTCTATTAGGCATCAACAAAAAAAAGTCTAATTGTGATTCTTCAAAATCTTGTTTATGTGATGAAAGAGCACATTAAAAGGAGTTCCAAGATTGTTATAGTTGGGTTGGCTTAATAACTCAAGAAGACTGGTGGTGTGGCTGATGACAGGGAATTGAGAGTAGATGTGGGCAAAAGTCAGACAATTTAAAAGGAATTGATTTTCATCTCCTCCTTTTTAATATCACAAATCTGACAAATTCTATTGTCCTAGGGAATCTTGGGAGTAGACTATTGTTTAGTCTCACTTCAAAGCTCATGAGAATTAGTTCTAATCTTAACAATGTTCCTTTTATTCTTAGTGCTCGAACAAATAGAGATATTGTAATGGTTAACATTTTGAGCAAGTTAAAATTAAATACCCTCTAGCTACCATAAGCAGCCAACTATCACTTCCCAGGAGATCCAAATAGTCCTAAGACTCGTTCTTCGAAGGGAGCTCGCCAAGTACGTTGTGTATGAGGATACTAAGGCTGTTACAAAATTCAGCGGCGCTTAGAGTCTGGTCCTCTTTAGATAATTTATTTTAAATAGGTCTAGGGTTTTATTACTGACATCTGATTTGGGGGAATCACATTCTGGTCTGTCTGCCTCACAATTTTTGGTTCTTTTTCTTTTGTAAGTCTCCGAAATGGATTCTCATTCTCAGTCTTGAATTGAGATTTCACATGTTCCTTTAAAGATTTGAAGCCAATATAATAAATTTATTATTTCGCTATCTGAAAAACGTGTAGTATCTTTCTCTGATATATAGAATCAGAACATGTAGCATATGTTGTAAGATTTTATTATAATAATGTTATAAAGAACAGAAACACATTGTTAGATCCATTTCGTGAAGAATAGTGACACGAAACTATATTTTTTTCCTCAGAATAAAAACAATGCTTTCACTGGACTATATAGTCTAAGTACTCTAGATGCTCAGGAGGTTGGGTAATTGGAGGAATTACATGCATGTAATATGGTCGGAGGTTCTCCATGTGACATGGACACAGAGAATGCGGTAGGAATTTTTGTTTAGCAGAGGTTTATTTGGTTTGGTTCTCTGCCTAATGTATTTACATGTACTCATGAAAGTTTAAACTGTTAATATATTTTAGATTCTAGCATAAACAATAAATATTTTAACGATTTAAATGTTCTTGTATAAATAATATTGTAGGCAATTATTTTAGTTGTAAAATTCATATTTAGAGTGTAGGTCAATATTTAATAAAAAGACATATAATTTATTATTAAAATTAAAAATCATAAATAGAGAAAATAGATAAATTTTAGAGAATGTCCAAAAAATAGTTCATTTGTAAAATTTCATCTTTAAAATTTTCTCACTACACTACATAATATAATTTTATTTTTTTATAATTATTCATAACTATAATGTTATTTGGCTTATACTTTTTTTCGGCTAAATTTTTATTAATGAAATAAAAAGTTACATAGCATATGCATTTAAGCATTCAAAAAATAGTGAAATCACCCGGGGCATAAATGTCCAAAGAAACATGTACAAAAGTATGCCACAATCCAAGTCACAAGAAAATATGTTTGTTCAATAAAAAAGGTATCCCCAATTTGGAGTAAACGACCCATAATAAGACCACATCTCAAAATAACTTATACAAAAGATACAAGATATACCCAAGTCACTGAGACCTAGATAATGGTGAGAAGGAAAAAAAAATTGTGAGATGAAATTATATATTATATGGATGGTGGTCCGGCACATGGAATATACCATCGATTGTCTTAGTTATGCACCATATGCCCACATCCTGCTAAAGGTCCTCCTTAGATAAGAGGTCCACTGCTGTATTCCGTTTCGTCTAGATATGGAAAGTAGTAATAAGATCAAATGACAGTTTTAAAAAGAGATTTTATTCAATGATAGGGATCAAAATGTGATCTTGACATCTCTTAGTATTGTTGAACCAGTTTATAGCATTCATGGAGTCACCAAATATTTGAACTGAGCCAATCCCCAAGTGAATGAGCGAGCATAAAAGAAATTTTAAAGAAGTAACTCAACATAGTTGTTTCTGCCTCTTCTGATACCCACAAAAGCTTTTAAAGATCTCTTTTCATTTATATGTATAACCAACCCTAATCCACACCGGTTCTCAACGTCCAAAGCACCACCAAAGTATTCCCGTCGGATATCATGTCTAATGTGTTATGCACTGATATTTCTAATTGATTGAGGGGGATCAATGGAAGGGAGGAGATTGAAGATCGAAGCACACTCTATAGCAATCAGAGAAGGAGAGAAAGAAACTCACTTGAAGATGCCTTTATTCCTTTCTAGCCAAATCCGCTAGGAGATAATGAGAGGGATGTTTTTTATGTTTTTGTCTAAGGTCGTAGTCCACCAACTTTTCCAAGATGCCCCGCAACTTTTCCCATTCTAGATTGATCTGATTCCTAAGAGAGACAATGTTGTTTCCCACACTTTGATGGAGAACAAACATCTTAGAAGTAAATGGCTGACATATTCTTCAAAGTCCTTGCACAAGATACACTAAGTAGGACCATGTTTGTTTTGTTTCTGTAAATTTTCCCATGTAGAAACTTCGTTTTTTAGCATACACGGAAAGAACAATTTGGCTTTCGCTCGAATTTTCAGTTTCCAAAGTATCGAGTCATGAGGGAATAGTATCCAAACTTTGGGGAGTAGTGCCATGATGGAACGTGAACCCATCAAAGAGGGTTTGGATAATCCATGATCCTAAAATTTCTATGACGGAGTTCCCTAATGTAAATTTTCCACTCTTGACCCCATTGGGGATCTAATTGAATATCCTATGTAGATTTCCACCTGTGATGTCAGATTGTAGTTATCTCTACCTTTTTTTATCTAGTTCAGGAAGAACAGACCTTGTGAATGAAGGAAGTCCATAACCCCTCTAGATAGTGTAAAAGCCCCATTGCACCCTACTCATGGGTCAATGCCGACTCATATCTTTTCCCCATTTCCAATGTGCCATGCAAGTCCTTCTTCCACTAGCTTGGAATATTATATAGTTTCCTTCCAAATGACTGATGGTTTGGAATAGTCTTTTTTAGGCTTTCATATGCAATTATCCATGGGGACGAGATCGATGTATTTACTCTTTACCACCGCTATCCATAAATTATCCTCTCTTAGAAGCCTCCACCCTGATTTGGCTACTAGAGAGGATGCAAAAGGTTGAAGGTCTTTTATACCCCATTCTCCCCATTCCTTTGGACGAGCAATTATGTCTCATGCTACCCAAGGTAACACTACATTCTCCTTTGCCCCAGCCTCGAGAAAACGATTACAATGTTTCCTAATTTTGGATAGAATACCTTTTGGAACCCATGTAAGGGTAATCCGATATACATGAATGGAAATAAGAATGGATTTAATGAGGACCAATCTTCAAACTTTTGACAACCATTTAAAACTCCATAGCTTGACATGATTCTTGATTTTCAACAATAGAAAGTTCCAATCCTTTTTTTTTATAGGAATCACATTTTAAATGGAACCCCAAGTATTTTAGGTTGTCCCTCATAAGGATAACTTCGTAGGGGAGGGATGTCAAAATTCTTTCTAAGTCATTTCCTGAGAGTCCTTCATGTGTTATTAAGGAGAGTCCTTCATGTGTTATTAAGGATTTATGAGAATTTATGCTCATTCCTATAGCCTTAAGGAACAGATTCAAGGAGAGCTTCAGCTGATCGACATCTTCCCGAGATCCACTACTGAATAGTAGAATGTCATCCACAAAGAGAAAATAAGAAACGAAAAGGTTTGTTGCAACTTCTATTCCTCTTTGGTCACCTCTCCTCTTGGCCTAAAGAAGTAATTGACTTAGCCCTTCAGTAGCCAATAAAAACAGGAGAGGGGATAAGGGGAAATCTTGTCTAAGCCCTCTGTGAATGTGGAAGAAAAGAGAGGCAGCCCCATTTATGAGAACAACAAAAGACACATTAGATATGGAACCCATAATCGAGTTGATAGAACCAATAATAAAGTCCAAATGGTTCATAAGTAGTCTCAGGTATATATAATTAATCCTATAATATGCTTTTGAGAGGTCAATTTTAACAATCATGCATTTTTTATTTGAGTTCTTAATGTTTTGCATTGTTTCTTGGGCCCAATAGCTTCTTGTATTTTCGTGCTATCAAGAAAACCATGGAGATATATTGTCTAAACATGGAGGTTCATTGATATATGGCTGGAGGGACAACGCTCAGGGAGTGCATTTAACAAAAAATGTAGAGAATATTTTATAGACGAAGGGGAATGAGTGACAGTACCCACTGAGATTTGGGCCATTTCAACTGTTCCTATGACTTCTTGAGTATGTTCCTACTCTGGCATGTGGGGGATATCCAGATGTGAATGGTAGTCTTCTTTCACCTCCATCAACATCTGCCCCAAACCCTATTGTATCTCTACCCCTTCCATCTAAAACTCCTCCTCCTCTTTGAGTTGGGCCCGATCCTCATTCCACATGTCACCCCTCTGTCTTCTCCTCCTTTTATATCCCAGAGGGAAACCACAAGCTAGATGACCATGTTTATGGCATATGTGGCATCTAAATGGTAAGTGCTCGTAGTCTATGATTTGGCAATAGGAGTAACCATTGATCTGGAGTTGGATTTTGTCAAACAATCCTTCCCTTGTTTCCAATCCAACCAAAATGCAAGCCACATTCCTACATGTTGTTTGTTGAAAAATACATGTCTACTTCTA
>APFE030596472.1:431-20535 GCA_000404065.3 Pinus taeda
AATAACCTTTCTCTATACTCTCTCCTTCTTTAGGCCTTCCCTTTGGTGTCATTTTATACCAATTCCAAAGTAGTTTTTTAGTTAGGAATTGGTTGGGGACAGTTGAGGCCACGAGCACTAACAGGTGATCAGCAGGTAAAACCCATGATCTCCACCCGAAAATAAGGAGTTTTATAATTTTTTAAGTGTTTTAATACATATACGTGGGTTGGGTATATATGAACCCGCGTATACACGCGTTTAACTTAGGGCAATGTCGCGTACAGGGAATAAAACACTGTTTTTTAGATTTTTGACCAGGTCTGGAAGGAAGGGTTGCCCTAGACCATGAGTGCAGCATCACAAACCATAATAGTGAGATTTGGAGCTATAACAAGTAGAGAGTTAGATTGTACTAGTGCAGGAATTGTTCAGGACGAATACGCATTGTATTTTCTTCTCAAATCTTCTAGTTAATGCAATATAGATAGTTGGGGTTTTTATCAGTTTCTTTCCCTAGAGAAATATTGTGTTATGTGCGATTGATATTCTTCTTCTTTCTACTTATTGTTTTCATCTATCATTTTTGGTTTCCGCTAAGAAGAGTAGAGTTTATTCTTGTCTTGTTTTTGATCAAATCACATAAGTTGTTGAATCTACATAGTAAAAATATACAAATTATGCTCAAGAACTAGTACCCTCTACCAAATATTAATGATATGTTAGATTAGTTGTAAAACACTAAATAATCTACCAAGATGGATTTAAAATTAGGGTACCACCAAGTTTGAGAAGATCACCTTTGAAACTAGAGAAGGTTTAAATGAATGGTTATTCCTGCCATTTGGTTTATGTAATGCACCAACTACATTTATGATACTAACGAATGATGTATTTCCTTTGTATCTAGATTCATTTGTTATATTTTATTTGGATGATATATTGGTTTATAGTGCTACTTGGGAGGAGCACATCTCAAACTTGATGTAGGTGCTAGAGACTTTGAAGAAGCATCAACTGCTAGAAAACCTTAATAAAGGCAACTTTTCCCAATAGCCTTTGGTGCATTTTGGGTATGTGATTTGTGGAAGGGAGTTTAGGATAGATCCCCTGAAGATGGAAGCCACCATGAAGTGAATGGTTCCAACAAATGTCTATGAATTTAGGAATTTCATTGGGGTAACATAGTACTTGCGAAAGTTCATATCTTCATTTTCAACAATAGCTACAACACTCCATGCCATAAGAACGAGCGACAAGAGTTTCCAGTAGGAGAAGAATCAACATAAATTATTTGATGAGCTAAATGGAAAATTAGTCAAGCACCAATTCTCGCATTACCAAACTTGCATAAACCCTTCAAAGTGGAACATATGCACGTGGGTATGCCATGGGAGCAGTCTTGATGCAAGGAAGAAGATCTATATGCTATCATTCAGAAGTATTTTTGGCATAATTCTGAACTACCCTACCTATGAAAAGGAGCTCTATTCCTTAGTACAAGCTATCAAAAATGGAATCACTATTTGATGGGAAAGGAAACCATCATCCTCATAGATCACCAACTACTACAATATCTACAGGCCCAGAGTAAGCTATAACAGACCAAACACTACAGGTGGATGGGGTTATTATAGTAGTTTCATCTAGTCACCAAGTACAAGAGGGACGACACAAATGGCTTGGCAGGCTTGCTTTCAAGGGCACCCACATAAAAAATTACAACTTTGGGAACTTTGATGCACATGGATATTTTCATCCATGATGCATACAAAGAGGCACACACAAAAGATGAGGACTTCAAGGAGGTGTTTCAATAGCTATAGGGTGAGAGCCATGTAGAATATGGTGAATACAAAGCTGACTATCATCTCCAAAATGGGTTACTCTATGTATTGGACAAGCTTTGTGTTCCTAAAGGTGCCTGACTACAACTTATTAGAAAAGCTCTCACCTCCAAGATTGCAGGGCATTTTGATGTTGGGAAGATATTTTCCACCTCACAAAAATATGTGTACTGGCCTAAAATGTATGAAGATGTAGCGTAGTACATTAGACGATGTATACCTTATTATAACAACAAGTCCAGTAACATGAAACAAGGACTATACAATCTCTTACATGTACCAACTCGTCATTGAGAAAGGATTTCCATGGATTTTGTGGGAAGTTTACCAATAATCAAGAAGGGACATGACTACTTATTTGTGGTAGTGATAGGTGCATAAGATATGCGTTCTCATGTCTTATAAAATGACCATCAAAGGAAAAGAAGTAATAAATTTGTTCTTTGAATAGTTCTAGGTGCACTTTAGGGTATCGAGAAGCATCATTCAAACATGGGACACTAGATTTATTAGTGCATTTTGGATTACATTGTGGGAGAAGATGGACATGAAAATGAAGAGGTCAACAACATTCCATCCCCAAATAGATGAGTAGACACAAGTAGTTAATAGGACTTTGGTGCAACTTTTGAGGGGTTACAATCAGAATCATTTGAAGACTTGGGATGAAAATTTGATTTATATGCAACATTATTATAACATAGCAATCCACACGTTTATTGATAAGTCACCTTTTGAAATTTACTTTGGATATTTACCACCTTCACTCTTGGATGTTGTATATTGACAACAAGAAGGATCTCACAGGAGATGCATTAAGAGTTGAAAAAAATGTTGAAAAGATTAGGTAGATCCATTTAAAAGTATAGGACATGCTAAAGAATTCACAGGAAAAATATAAGGCTAGGCATGATCAACATAAGATAGAGAAGTCATTCAGAGTGGGGGATAGAGTATGGTTATAGTTAAATAAGGAAAAACTATAGGGTCTTGGTAAGAATATTAAGGCTCTATGATATGGCCCTTTTGAGATATTAGAAAAGGTGGGAGATAATGCCTACAAACTTAGTATAACTCCACATATGCACATTTACTTAGTAGTCAATGTCAATAATCTCGAACTCTATGAGCCTTCCATGTTGGATTAGGAGGAGGAGTTCCATAAGGGACATAGTAGCAGATGCTCAGGTAGAGTTGGCAAAGAAGAGGTCCAGAAACACAAGATAGAGGCAACACGATGGGTCTTAGTTTGGAGAATTAGGATTTGAAACCTTTTATAGCCATATTGAGGCATGCAAAAGTTATTCCTCCTACAAGTTGACCTACTCCATTGACCACCATGATATGGGAGGATGCCATGATGAGGGTTGAGGGAGTCAAGTCTTACCCCTAGTTGGATTTTGGGCTATGTTAAATATTTGTGGCTATGAGGAGTAGGGGTTCCATTCCATGCTACTGTATTTTTTTTTTCCATAGTTGAGTAGAGAAATTGGGAATGGGAAGTTAGAGAGGAAAACAAAAGGGGTTAAGGTTTTGTAATAAGCTTACTTGACACAGAGATCAAGTAACTCCATAAAGAGTACCTCTTCCTTTACACTTGCATATTTCCATACCAAAGAAAATAGAGTGGAGCAACCTCCCCTTCTAGCTAGGTTTTCTCTCATAAGAGTTTCCCAAGGAAAAATTTGTGTCTATTGTGGACGGTGTTTGTATTTCCTTTTGCTATATTTCCGACATTTCATCTAATTTATTCATTTAATCATAAAAAAACAATGAATAAAAAATCTAAGATCTAAAGGGAATTAACATTCACAATAAATATTTTAATATTTTATAGATCTATTGTGATGAACAGTTCCAATGGAATATCCACAACAATTTATAGATCATAGGATGTTGTTTAAGTCCATGAGGAAGACTTTCATGAGGCATAGTGAGCTTGAGGCCTAACTCCCGTTACCTTGACCTCTTTGGCGACATGCACTAAGAAATAATGTAGAATACATGGCTATGACACCACTGATCCATACTGGATTGAAGATGGAAAGAGAGAACACTATTACATAAATAACACAAGATACAACTATAACCATAGATTATTATAATGAGAACTAATTTTTAATAGTAATCAGTGAATGATAAAAACAATGCAATGTAAATAAAAAAACATAGTGGATGAATGATGGTAGCGTATCTCTAAGAAGAGATGTAATGACTACGCTCATTTGCGAAAAAAACATAAAAAATGCTATAATTAATTTTTATAATAATGCCAAATCAATGTAAGAGTTAAGACCTTAAGATGCGAGAACCCTAACTTTAACGTGAAGTTAACATTGAGTGTGCATGTTGCGTTGGCTAATATTAAACTATTCGATAAAAGGGGGGCATTGTTGACAACATAACTTCTCACTCATTGTTCTATTCTAGATATTCCTTAGCTTGTTTGAAAGACAATTTGTAAATTGAGTTGAGTGCTCAATTGTTGTGTGAGAACCTTGAAAAACGCATGGTAAGGCCACAAGAAGTGGGCTAGAAGTTCATGACCCAAAAATTACTAACATTAGGGTCATTTCCAAGATCCAACTAAATGACAATTGAAACTTTTTTACTCCAAAATTCATGACCTCAACTAGAAAATACAACTCTTACTCCTTTGCGTTTTTATTTATTTATTTATTTTTAATTTTTTAAAAAGAAGTTTGTGTTAAGATAACACATTTTTTCCTCAAAAAAATCTTATGGGAAATCCATGACACTTCTCCACCTTTTGTAAGTTGTAACTAATAAAAATCCATCAACATTGATTAGGACATTCAGTAAGCCTAATGGTTAAAAACATGTGATTCCTCCTAAGCCTAATGGTTAAAAACATGTGATTCCTCCTACAAAATCACATGTTCAAAACAAAAAAAATAAAATATGTATGCCTTGATAAAATAACAATTAAAATAACCAATAAAAAATAACTTTAAAATTAAATAAGGATAATAATTTAACCTAATAAAAAATCAATTAAAATAACCAATAAAAACAACTAACTTGGAAATATTCAACCACTTGAGCTAGCCCTAATTTATTAAAGTAAACGCTACTTTCGAAAAAATAATTATTTTAAGAGTAGATAACTATAAATCGGTGACGGTTAGCAGGGTAACATAAGCCAATTTACAAATGTGATTATGCCTCGTGGCGTTGCCACAGCCGCCACATCATGTTTTCAATGTACACATTAAAAATAAAATCTCACCAGATCTATTCAACCATTAAAGGGATTGTATTAAAAACTCAAAGAATACGAGTAGCTAATGGGAAGTACGAGGAACATTAATATATGGTATCTCAACGATGTCATAAGCGGGGAACAATTACATATATGGTATGACAATGATATGGTAAATCCTAAACTTTCATGATATCACATACAGTGGAATGAAAAACAGAATTCATATCTGGATTAATGGCGAGACCTGCCATTAAATTGCGTTTTCTCACAGTTCTGCTTAATCAATCTGAATTCCTCACGCTATTATAAGAATATTTACTACCACCTTCAAGTCTAATGGCATTGTTACACTCTGTTTGCTTGCCTGCTTATATTCACATTCGCTCCACTTATAACAGGAATTCAAATTCCAACCCCATCTCACACACCAACCGGCCAATAATTTCTATGGTTCCCATTAGTCCGTCATTTGCCAGGAACAGAACCAGAAATAAGAGAGCAAGTGCACTCATTTCTTGCACATGCTGTGAGAATGCTGCAGGGAAATCCCTTTCCCTGGAACATCAGGATCATCTTCCAACTATGTCTGACATTCTAAGGGTAGCCGAAGCCCAAAACATGAAACTCCAATTGAAATCCGTGGGACCCTTGTTCTCAATCACTGCTACCAGTGTGGTCACGGGGGAGGAGGTGGGAAGGGCGAATGGATTCATTACAATATGGTTTGGAGGGAAAATATTGCACTTGGAATCCATCCGGATGACTCTACAAGCTTTCAAAATGCAGAAGTCCATCTTTGGAATGGGTTTGCTGGTGGGTGCGATGGCAATTCGATATGGGTATGATTGCAATTGCATAAAAGCAGAGCTGCTTGCCATCAATGACTCAGAGCTTTACCATTCAAAGGTATTCTCTCTCTCTCTCTTTTTCTTTTTCTTAATTTCGTTTTCCGACATGTCCAGTTAATTGAAAAATGGCTGGACAAAATGTGTCTGTATGTATATTGTACAATGGCCTTTTGAATTTTTTCATGGCTGGAGTTCTTATGTCACGAATGTTATTAAAAACTATGATTTACATCAAGAACATAAACTACTGATACAGCGTTGGGGATGATAGGCTCTTTCCTCCTCAAATGTTCAATTATGGCCTTATAGGTGTACATCATTTATCTCCCAAGGCAGGCTACTATACCTTTTAAATCTCGCAACTCTGCTGCTTGAAATTGCTTTATTCCTTCACCCCCTCCAGTTGCTGCATCGTTTATCATAGCTTCTGTTTCATCCTTCTATTCTTCTTGCTCATCATTGTTTCCCTTTGACGCCTCCTTAATGGTGTCCATTGTTCACTCTATCGGCTTTAGTTAAACATCATTCATCTCATCAATCCGCTTGTCTCTGGTACCCAGAATTATGACTTGTATATGAAAATCCAAACTCATTGTCGATTTAGAGAGCCTCTCCGGATGTCCACTAGCAAAGGCATAGAACCAGACTTCCGAATCCATAAATTGCATAACCAGAGACCAACCTCTTGTTAGCAAACAACCAATGCTTTAATGATAACTTCACCTATGGAAATGGTGCTCATCTAGATGAGTTCCTCGTGATACCCAAGGAAAATGACCATTTCCAGTTCATAAGATGCTTCTGATAAAACATGCATGATCGTGATCTTCCATGGCTTTGATAAGCCATAACAGCTTTGAATAGGGACTCTTAAATACTATTTCTTATCTTCTCTTAAGAAAGTATCGATTATCTCTAAATTAGCATTCTTCTTTTCTTCTAAATAGTATCTTATTTTATCATCTTTAAATCAGGAATCTTATCTTCTTTTCTGTATCATTTTCTAAATTAGCATTCTTGAATCTTACCTTCTCCAGATAGTATCTTACCCTATCTAATCTCTGCTAGAACTATTCTTAGAATTGTTTTTATCTTGTCCTATTGTTGGTTTTTTGTTGGCTTAATTCGCGGGGGATTTGAACCTTGAATCACATGGTTTACATAAGATTTCATAACACAGCAATCACCAATTGAGCTGCCCCCAGTGGGATATCTTGTCCTATTGTTATCTTGCCTAATTTTGGAGGAATAAAAATCTATCTAAGCACACCAATACTAGGGTTTAGGGGAGTTTTTGGGTGGAATCCATTCTATAGGTAGTTTATGAGATACTAATTTCATGGCTAAGTGTAGTACCCATATTTCCTTGGAAACTTAGGCCCAAGTTGGTGCCCACACTTCCTTAGGAGAATTTACTTTTATCAATTTTTCAAACCAAGGTTTCCAGAGCACAAAGTGGAGTGGAGGCGTTGGGAGCACCATTTTCCATCTTCGGGAGTGGAGGGTCTTTATATATATTAAAAAAAAAACACCTAGAATGCCAAATTTGTTGCAAAATATATGCAAACATGCATATTTGTACATCAATGAAGATAGAAATGACATCCATAGTACATTAATGATTAATTAATTGAGCATAAACCATCTAGAATCTAGATTCTATCAATTACAACTCGTTGACAAACAATGTTCCACCATCGGTTATATTGAGATCATCATCATTAGTATCATCCTTCATTCTTTGCTTCTTGTCTAGCCTTCTCCTTTACATCAATCCTCTAGGGGCATCAGTGGACATTGCCCAATTTTGATGAAACTGCCTAATCCAAGCCTTAAAATATGGTAGAAAAAGAAAAGCATGCCTGATCAATGATTTTGGTTTGAGTGAAGGGTACATTTTTGCTACAGCCATGACAAAGGAGTTCAACGATCAACACCACCAACATTAAGATACATATAGGGCTTGATGCTCTTGATTAAATGCCAACCACATACCCTCATACGTGATTGAATCCAATTAAAATGTCGCAACCCCATCAATCTTGAAATCTTGAAAACTGTTAAGTTTGTTGAATTTTGAATGGGATATGAACTCCATTGGAAGTCTGATGAGGTTGGAGCCACTCTCAAACATCCTGAAACAATTTATCTTAATGTTAAAACTTTAAGTAAAAGTTGACATTAGTATTAGGGAGCGCTAAGGGAGTGCCTAGGGAACATCCAGGAAGTGTTTTAATCGTTGGGAGTGTCCTTGGGAGTGCCACACTAGCATATTGGCGAGGAGCCTGCCCAAAAGTTTTGGAGTGTGGTTCCAGAGCTGAAGCAAGGGCGAGGGGTGGCGTGGAGGAAGGCTTTTGGCAACCTTGGTTCAAACCTATAACAAAAGGTTGTATGTTCAAAATTCAAATGCTTAAGATTTTCAAAGCTAATCTAGAATTTTAGATTTATGCTTTTAGCTGTGGGTGGTTTTCCATTTTAGTCCTATTCCTATTCCCCTCATTGTCCAAAATCCCCTCAATTTTTCCATGGAACTTGTTACAACACAATCTAGCACCTCCAAATGATGTAAAGTCCCAAGCATCAATAGGCTAGTATTTTCAGGAAGGCTACTTATTGTCACCTCAATAGATTTTTCTCTCTTCTAGTTGGCTCTTCTCCAACTCAAGGGGGATTCCCTAAACATAGGATTGCTAAGGCTACAAAGTGGGGGTTCTAGGTGATTCTTTGAAGAGTAAGCCTTAAGAAAACAAGGCTGTTGTAGTATATGAATTGTGGTAGTGGAAATAGGAAAGCGATTATGAGAAAGGAAGGAAGGGAAGGAAGAGGAGAAATAATGGAACGACATGATGGGGGACTGGTGTCTATCAATTGAAGGGCTAATGGAGTCATGAGAGATTGTAAAATTACTGGACTGATTTATGACCATCAACTATTTTGAGGTAGGCTATGAGGTAGAAAGACTAATTTGACACCTTCCACCCACTTAGATGAAGGATCTAGTATGAAACCTTCATCAATAAGTTTGTACCTAAGGAAAAGTGAACTTGTTTGATACATTAAACCTTGAGGTGCTTGTTAGAAATTATAATGTGGAAACGAATCTTGGAGGGCTCACTTTTCCACGCATTAAATTTACATAAAGGTGTTGTTTTATTAGCTGATTTATTGTCCAATCAACAACTAGGTATGATAGAAGGGAACAAAACAGAAATAAGACACCAAATAAGACAAGATGGAAAGCCTCACATTTCTTTTTTCCTAGCTGAGTAGTGTTCTCATAACTAGGCCTTTACGTTAGAATGAAAGCAAGACATTTCTACAACAAATATGCAACAATTGAATATCATAAAAAATAACCATACTCCAAAATAACTATTCCTCGTTTCTTCACTAGTCTTCAAATTTGATACACAAGGGAGCCCAACACCAACATCTCCAAGCTCCAATCTTCAATTACTATTCTCTCTCCTTAATCCTCCAGTTGCTAATTACAAATGAAATGGAGAGAAACTCCTTAGTCTCCTCTTTAAGTAGAGTGAGTTAAATCTCTCATGTAATGAAATATATTATCTTTCTAACTAACTCCATGACAGGTCAATAAATTATATAATATTGTAGTTAGATCCATGGTTGACAGTGTCAAGACCCGTGGACACTAGCCTCCTCAAGAGAGGATGCACCATCTAGAAATAGTTATTATACCAAGTCAAATGCTAAATGGGTCCACATAGAATTCACCCTCCAAAAATGAATGCATGCAAATTATAATAAAATATTCTTCAATTTAGGAGGATGGGATGTTCTTAAAGGTCCACCTAGAAGAGCTCACAAAGTGTGCTTTCCAAGGTGCATGAGGGATATAATAATGCAATATTTTTTCTAGGAGATTGCTCCATAACCAACCTCCAAAAATAGAAAGTGGTCCACAAGATGCATGCAACCAATGCACATATGCAAATCCCAAGGAAACCAACTTCATGGATTAATAGATGTAGTCAAACCCCAAAATAGTGAGTAGGCAATCTCCAACAGAACAAATAGAAGGAGATAAGGGCGAGCTAGGCTTTTGACCATGCCAAAACTAATGAAATAAATAAATATACACCTTTGAGAATAACAAGAAGTGTCTCTACAAGTTCACCCTCTAAGGATATGCCCAAATATAGTAAGATGACCAAGTAAGTGCATGTAATGTGCCACCTTCCCCCTTCAGGTGTGAAAAGGAAGCCAATGAAGTGGGGTGCCCAAGCTATTAACCTTAATTTGGATAAATTAGATTAATTTACACATTGAATATGTAAATCGACCTTAACATGTGTTAAGAAAGGTTAAGGCTCAAATATAACCCTAGTCCTCCTCTAGTTAACCACCAATAGATTAAATCACCATGAACATGTGTGCCAAAGAAGGGTGCACTTTAATAAAGTGCTTTTCCATGTCCTTATGGATTTCGGGGCCCAGAAAAGGGTAACAACAGCTCTATATCTTCCCTTTAGAGGGCTATGTGTTTTCGATGCTCTTCTCGGGGGATGGAGTAGAGTAGTTTATCTGCCAATCACATGCTCCTATGAACAACGACGCTTCGATATCGATCACTGGGATACTTTGCTTATGAAGGAAGGAAACTAGCGTTCGGTTTAGAGAGAAAAGGAGTGGATAGGACTAATGGGAAGCAATAGGCAAAATATGTTGCCCCTAATAAAACCCCACCATGATTATCACAAAACATAAAGCCCAATGTAAAATGCACCACCACCAAGGGGTTATTACATCAAAATTAATCCAACCTTATGAAAAGTTAGATTACCATCAAATCAAATGTAGTACCCTGCCTCTAATTCAAACGTTGGAAATAACATATCAATAATGATACTAACATTGTTAAACACATTTCCTTTAGGTGATAGTGGAGAATGTTACATCATTAGTTAAATCACCTAGGAAAATTCCACAAAAGTAACATGAACCATCCCACCATAACAACATCATAAGAAATGGGGACATAAAGAAGTGCTAACCCATTCACTCATCAAGTATGTTACTGATCACAGATTCAATGCATGAGGACCATGTAGAACACCCCTCCTAGTGACACCAAAAAATACCACATCATCAAGCGAAAGTCACTAGAAAACTTCAACAAATTTGAAATATATATCTCATAACCATCTTCATCTAACCCCTTGGGGGGCTAGAACTCTCATCCATATCCAAGATAAACACATACAAAACCACGATAATGAGATAGTGTGCTCCACATCCATCAAAAGTGCAACCAATGGGTGATCAACAAGGAAAGCACATGTGAAAAGACCTAAGGTTTTGTGGATAATCATGGATGAAGGCACTCCCGAGATCAAGGCAGTAATAAGAAAGGGCTTCTTATGATATACTTTACCAAGTACTAAGCTCATACAACCCTCAAAGAAGTCCCCAAGTTGAGGAAAAACTAGCTAGGGTTTTCCCTCTTAGGGAAACACCCAAGGCAAGAGATTTTATGGGCAAAATCCAAGTGGATGCCCACCAAACTTTAGGATCAAGTAGTCAAGATCCTAGGCTTGATGTTTAGGCTCTTGGAATCCCGCCAAACCTCCTCCCATGCAATTCACTCTAAATCTTAGATAACCGTCTTACCTTAAGAGGACCGAAATTTAGAGAGGAGAATTTATGGAGAAGAATTGAGTTTGACCACCAAGGACTTGGACTAGTGCCTTGTCCTTTGGGCATATGGAGTCTTAGGATGTTCAAATTAAGCTAAACCATCTCGAAGGAGGCCTAGAATTGATGCCCTAGGTATCAATTCTAATCACTTACCCACTTCAAGAGATAATGGAGTTTCATGGAGAGTTCAAAGATTTTCCTCCACTAGCAACAATCATTATATGCCATACATTGAATAACATATGCAATATTCAACTAGAAAGCCTTTCAAAATTATTTTTCAGCAATTAGGGCACAATTTAACATATTCTAGAAGCAACAATTCCATACACTAAACAAATTGAAGAGAAAATTTCCATCAACATAAGGCACTTACAAGATGACATGCAATATATCCATCCAATATCCAAGAAATAGCTCCAAAGAAGAAATGTGAACTAGCTTCCATACATCGAAATGCATCCACAAGATCTCCAATAACGGAAGAAACAAGTGTGAATTTATCCCAAGAAGACTAATTTCAAGTGTGATGATGATGAAAGACTCAAATGAGGTCACTTCTATCTATACATGTTCTATCAAGTCTAAGTTTAGCATAGAAGCCCCTCATAGTTGTCAAATGGAGGGTAAAAGTAATTGTGGTTACAAGCCAACCACATAGCCGATGTAAAATCATAAAGATAAACCCACAAGAGGGCCAAAATGCCAATGTCATCCCTGTGTAGGCCTCTTGGAGTCATGCATTGAGCTCTCTTGATGCCAAAATGAAGGAGGAGGGCTCCAAAAATTGTCCTCTAGGGGTTGGCCCCTAGATATCCATGCAAATCATCATGTGGGCCCCAATTTTGTGTTTGGGGCACAAAATGGGTCTCATGGGTGTCCTGGTTATAGAATAGCTTGAATTTGCTCCATTGTTGAGGGCTCAGAGAATGGTGCTAGCCCTCCCACATCGCAAAGGGTGCGACAAACTCATCTAGGCCTCAGATTAGCTTCCAAACCATGTGATCATTGCTAAGCCGACTGGGGAAAACTGGTCCAAGTGCATCATCTCATGAATAATGTGGGGCAAAGCGCAAACCGTTGTAGTGATGAAGGTGCCCATGTAATGAAGTAATGACGCTCTGCAAGTAACAAGAATCTCATGGGCCATGGCTCTCAAAATTTAACCTAGAGGGTGTCATATGCTCCTCTAGTGGACTTAGGCCCCAATTAAGTTGCCCAATCCATGATGAAACCACCTGCTAATCACACATAGTGTCCAGTGCTGCATCTGCACCATCAGGTATAATAATTCATTTGTGCATCTAAGTGAACCAAGACTGTTAGTCAAGGGCACATTGAGATTTCATATGGGGCTTTGATATCGTAATAGTGTTACCTCCCTAGGTAGGAGTGGTTAATAAACGATCCTATTAGGCGTTCCTAACCCCTAAGGGGAAAGACAGGTCCTTGGTACATCCTTCAATTGATAGGTGACATCTGAATGATGATGAAATGGATGGGGACACAAGGGTCTCAAGGCCAAATGTCATGGGTACAAGGATGGCAATGGTGAGGGATGCCCACATATTGGGCATACAGATGTGAGGAGGGAGCAATCGTGGTTACATGAGTTACCCTAGCCTTTGTTTTTCTTCCCCTCTTTATTTTCCTTTTTCCTTTTCTTGATTTTTCTTTGTATTATTGCTTGAAGCTCCAGGAAATGAGAGCATGTTGTGAATGATGTAAAGTAGTTGTTACCCCTTTAAGGTGAGGCAGTTCATAGCCCACCATGGGTTGGGACGTGCATGGGTTCCTTTAATGATGTGAGGGGCACTCATGGGCCCTAGGAACTAGGGCGATGGACATAATGATAAGGGGTAGAGCTCATGTTTGGCTTTTGTTCACATGCTATATCGAATGTCCCGTCCATCTTTTGCATTTTATGAGCTTCTTTTTCTTTTGTTTCTTGTTTGTGGCCATGATATGCTTTTGACTTTCTTTTAGCTGCATCAACCTCCGGGGCAACATTTCCAGGCCCCACCCAGATATGTGGACAATGGGAGGGGGAGTGCCAGTGCCTTGTGGACCCAGAGAAGGACAATGATGAAATAGGGCTTGTAATATGTGGAGGGGAGCGAAAAATATGGAACAGGAAAATGGGACCACACTACCAAAATTGGGGTTTCCCAAGTAGTGCCCTTCCTAAAGCCATAGGCCAATAGGGGAGGTCACACGGGGCTAGGATTGAGGATTAACCTCCCATTTAAGGTGAGGGAACAAAACCATGATCAAAGCCCTTCCTTCTTCCAAGTCACCCAATAATCCATGTTCAAAATGGACAAATAAAAAACAAGCATAAGCACCCGATTGCACAATGAAAAACATACCTTTTGGGTTGGATTGCCCACCTTCTAACATATGTTCTTTACAAATGGGCGAGGAAACATACAATTGATGCAAGGAGTAGAGATAAAGTGGCACATCACATCAGCTATGGGTGGCTCTCTGGCAGTATTGCACGAAACACCACCCGGATCAAAACCCCAAAACGCGACCCGTACGAATCCGTGGGTGATCTACCCCCCGAAACGCGTCTCGGAAATCCTGAAACGTGGATCGGGTGGGAAAAGATGCTTCTTAGCCAGTGGGAATTGTCCGACCCGATCTACGTTTTGGAATTGCAGGGACGCATTTTGGGGGGCAGATCACTCGATCAAAACACTGCGGATCGGGTCCGCTTCCGTATGGATTGTGACCGATTCCATGGGCAGCCAATTGGTTTCGCTGTGCAGCCCCACTAATTCAATTTTTATTTATTTATTTTTGTTAACTAGTGGTTGGGGGTGAGTGTAAGTTGGGTTAGTGAAGGGATTAAAAACCTCTTTCTCCTCTCATTTGCTCACTCTTGTATTTTTGAAGAGCTTGGAGAAGAGAGGAGAGACTTGAGGAGAGCTTGGAGGAGTGAAGGAGGATCTTGGAGAAGGAGGAGGAGCTTGGGGGAGTAAAGAAGGGCTTCCATCTACAAGAGCTAAAGAGCTAGGTGCAAACCCTAAATTCCCTCATTTTGCTGTCATTGTTTTTTGTATTTTTCTCCTCCCAATCTTACACTTTCCTATTCTTTCTTCTTGCTCATTTAATTGCAGGTTGTCCATCACCTATATTCACATTCCAAGGTGGTGTTCTTTTGGCTTCTATGTATCATTCCACTTTTGGTTTTCATGATGGCAAGGGGGAGTAGGAATAGAAGGGAAGAAAAAAGAGAGGATAGTGGTCCCCATATGAGCGACCCAATGTATGATGAGGAGGAAGGGTTTGGAGAGGAAAGGGATGGACCTGAAGGGAACATTGAAACACTAGAGGGGAACGCTGCATTGACACCCTTGTGGAACTATGTGACCAAACTTGAAGGGGGAATAGGTGGTGAAAGCTACATATTTCTGTGCCCTCATGGTTGTCATGGAGGAAAACCATTTAGTGGTTCATATACTCGTGTGAGGAGGCATCTTTGTGGGGTGATGGATAGTGATGAGAAAAAGGGTGCTGTGGGGATACAAATTTGCCCAAACATTTCAACTGAACAAAGAAGAAAATACATCCAAATAGAGGAGGTTGCACAAAAAAAAAGCAAGAAACAAAAAACTCAATCTGAATCAAGTGCAACCTCTAGATTTGGTAGCTCATCTCCTCATGGTACTTCTGCAAGCTCTAGAGGTAGAACAATAGGGGACTTCCTTAATGCTGTTAGGAGGGATGATTTGGATGGAAAGATAGTCTGATTTCTTTGTGCTTGCGGTGTACCTTTCAATGTGCTTTGCTCTCCATGCCGATATGGTTAAGGCCATCAATGAAGCCCCAAAAGGATACAAAAGCCACAACTATGAGAAAGCTAGAACATTGATATTTGAATCAGAAAAAGCTCAAAGAGCTTTGACATGTTTTACAAATGAGTGGGTGGATTGTGGGGTATCCATTGTATCAGATGGGTGGACAAATATTAAAAACCAACATTTGGTAAATGTTCTTGGTGTTTCTTCTGGTGGTGCAATATTTATTACATATCATGTCTCCTCCTCCATTAGTGCAACTTCCCAAAACATCGTAGATCTCCTATTGAAATCAATCAGAGATGTTGGTCCTAATAATGTGGTTCAAGTGATCATTGATAATGCAGCAAATTGTAACGCCGTAGGAAAAGTTATTGAGCATACTCATCCACACATCTTTTGGTCTGGGTGCTTGGTGCACACATTGAACCTTTTGATGCATGATATTGTGAAGCATAAAGGATGTGGATGGATTAATGAGCTTTACAAGAGAGGGAAGCAACTCATTTAAATTTATCACAGGGCATACAAGGGTAAACTACCTTTATGGCACTTACTCCAAGTTGCAATTGCTTAAACTTGTAAAAACAAGATTTGCAAGTTATTACCTCAGCTTTAGGCGGCCAGTGAAGGTGAGACAAGCTTTAACTAATATGGCGACCTCTGAATCATGGGAGGAAATGAACAATGATAGAGATGGGGCTAATGTAGCGAAGGACACTATTATTGACATATTATTTTGGTCACAGATTAAATATGTTTTGCAATTCACCAAACCAATTTATTACATGATCAAGTTTGCAAATTCAGACAGACCAATAATTGGGGAGGGTGTATGAGCAAATGGATAGCACGTTGGGGCAGATTAAAGATATTGTTGAGCCTAGAGATATCATCTTGTACAATTATATTTGTGCAGAGGTGGAAAACTATTAAATTATGGTATGTTCTATGCTTAGAGCAATTTACTTCAAATCTTCTTATTAGCCACTATTTAGCAATCACATAAACATAAAGTAAAATGCAGATAGGACATTAAAAGATTAACAGAAAACAAGCTAGGACAAGAGACACCAGATGTGGCAGCTAGCCAGGGACAAACCCCAATGCGGGGAAACCCTTTGATCAATTCTTCTTTAATCTTCAATAGTTCAACATAGAGAGAAATAGTACAATATATCAGATCTGTAATTTAATGACAACAGTAAAAGATGCCCTAACCAACACTTGCAAAGTGGATCAAATGATTCACAAATAATCTAGGATCAACCTTAGTCAACCCAGCCTTCAATGGAGATGAAGGACAACCCAAAACAGCGCAAGAAACATGGTCAAATCTGGTCAACGTTCAGGCAGCCCTAACCAGATTTACGCTGGTCACTTCGTGGTTAGTTCAGCCCTCCAAATAGCTGATCTGAATTGCAGCTTTCTTGAGGGAGACTCCCCACACAAGGCTGCAGTCAAAGGAGGCGTCGTGCTTGTCTACGCTGCCCTGGCTGCACCCTAAACAGACCTGTGTCCCTTTCTTTTGCTGCGTCCTCCTCTTGCTACGTCCTCCTCTTATGGCCGCATCCTTCTTCTTTCCTTAGCTGCTCCTTTGTTAACCCAAACAAGAAAGGAGAGTGAGAGAGAAGAAGAGATGATGAGATGAGATGAGATAATGACTCAACCTCTCCTCTATTTATATGCAATGCTGGGCATGTGTGCCACACACTTAACTGCTGGCCAACCTTGACAATTGTCAAGTAATTAGAAATAAATTCATATCCCCATAAATACTCGTAGAAATCAGATGATCTTTAGATCAATCCTACACCTCTCGATGAGGGGAATCTAGGAAAAATATCAGCTACCATAAATAAGGTGACCCACATGGAGTTTGGCCCTAGTTGCCAATTTTAACACTCCCTCTCAACTAGGGAGAACTCCATCTGTTGATCTGTCAGACCATCGGTACTTTCTCTACCATCAAATGCACTGCCCTACACTGTTCGGCTCTGCTCTACTGAACTATGAAGAAGAAGAAATGATTGAGGATGTATCATACCATCCTCCACTTACCCAAAGTCAGTGTCAGAGTGTGTCATACCACTCTCACTGATCCCAGATCAATATCATTGATCCCAGATCAGTATCATTGATCCTAGATCAATGGAGGTCATCCTAGCATAGGGAGTATGGTAGATACAATGATGCATCCATCAATAGTACTACTAATGGTCCCTAACCGCATTTCCCTACTCATTGATCAGATGAGAGGTACTTCCCATGAGTCCGAGACTGCATGGGTAGGATGCCTCGACAGGAGAACTAATCATCCTGTCCCACAAGAGCACTAATCATTCTGTCCCAAAGTCACCACGGGGTATCACAGGGGAAGCTTGAACCTTTCACCCTGTACATAGCACACCACCAGGGGAGGGTGAGTTGTCTTGTGGTCGTATGTCACTCCAATAAGTACGCCACGCCCCCCTGGAGCTCCCAGAGCTCAATGTATGCATCATACACGACCCTCATAAGAGGGTCTCTGAATGACACCAAGTCGTTCTTGGAAAGTCAAGAATTTGACCTTTCCCAGGGGCTTCATCAAAATGTCGGCGACCTGCTCATCTGTACCGATATGTTGGAGCCTTATCGCTCCCCGCTGCACCATATCCCAGATATAGTGGTACCTGATATCGATATGCTTGGAGCGATCATGAAATACAAGATTCTCTGATAAATGAATCCCGCTCTGGTTGTTACACAGGATCACGGTAGTATCCAATGTAAATCCAAACAGCTCACAGAAGAGCTTCCGCAATCAGACCGCCTCACAAGAGGCCATACTAGCAGCAATGTACTTTGCCTTGGCGGTGCTCAAAGCCACCAACTTCTGCTTCCTGCTCATCCAGGATATCGAGGCAGATCCCAAAGAGAAACAACACCCAGAAGTGCTCTTTCGGTCCACCACACTGCTTGCCCAATCAACATCGGTATATCCATGTAGTCTCACATCTTCGACAGTGTATCTCAACCCATGAGTGATTGTGCCTCGAAGATATCTCAATAGATTCTTGGCACCAATCCAATGTGTGTGGTGAGGCTCAACCATATGTTGACTCAATGTGTTGATTGCAAAACATATATCCGGACGAGAGTTTACCAAGAACATCAATGCTCCGATGAGTTGACGATACTCGGTAGCATTTTGTAAAACAGGTTCGGCAGCACTACCGCTTAACTTCTTGAATTCAAGCTCCATCAGGGTCGTCACGGGCTTGCACTCCACCATATCGAATCTCTCCAATATTTTCACCACATATTTTCCTTGACATAGGAAAATCTCCCTTGGTTTCTGCCAGACTTCTAGTCCTAGGAAATAGTGCATCAGTCCTAGGTCCATCTCAAACTCAGAAGCCAACTCCCTCTTATATTTGTGAATGAGAGGGTCTGCACTTGTCATAAAGTGGTTGTCAACATACAACACTAGTATGAGAGGTTTGTCATCTTCAACCTTAAAGTAAAGGTTAGGGTTGGCTTCACTCCTAGTGAATCCCAGCTTCATCATGTAGCTATTGATCCTCTCATACCATGCTCGGGGTGCTTGCTTTAGCCCATAGAGGGCTTTCTTCAACCTACACACGTGAGATTCCCGGTCATGAATCTCAAATCCTTCGGGTTGTTCCACATAGACTTCCTCTTTGATCGAACCATGCAAGAATGCCGTCTTGACATCCATCTGATGTTGGTTCCATCCTTGCGAAGCAACAAGGGTTATGATTGAGCGGATGGTGGTGTATCGGGCAATAGGTGCAAATACCTCGTCATAGTCTATGCCTTCCTTCTGAGAGAAGCCACGAGCGACAAAACAAGCCTTATACTTTTCAGCGCTTCCATCAGCGCCATGCTTTATCTTGTATAGCCATTTCGAAGTGACAACTGCTTTGTCCTGGGGTCTGGGGACCCCATCCCAGACATCGTTTTTCATGATGGACTCATATTCCTCAGTCATAGCATCCTTCCATACTTGATGCTTGACGACTTCTACAAATTATGAAGGCTTATTTTGGGTGATCGTGCTCATGATGGTCAAGTATCCCTGATACCTGGCCAACTTCTTACTTTCACGGAAAGTCCCTCTGGGTGCAATGTGTCTTTCGACATCATCAAGTGTTCCCCTGAGCCATGAAGGCCTCTTCCTAGAAGAGGAAGGCTCTTGCGGAGGGGGATCAATAGGATCCATAGGTTCTTCCACATCGGGCATCGTCTCATCTTCCTTTTCCTCTGGTTTCCTGGTGTCTGTTAGAAAATTATATATTGCAGAGCAATGAAACACATAATATATCGCAAAAATATAAACACAGAAAACGCATAAAACAAGAGAGACACAGATATACGTGGTTCACCCAGTTTGGGCTACGTCCATGGAGAAACAGTCAGTCCTTCCTTTTATATTATCCAACAAACTGAAGAGATACAACCTACAGCAAATCTGCTGTAATTCCCTCTTCGCTCTCACACAATCTCCTCTCTCTTTCTCACTCAGAATACATATCTACATAGACGCAATACAATTCCCTCATATATAGTGAGGGGTTGCCTTCTAGGGCAAAAAACCCTAAATTAAATATAACTTCTATTGTCAGATCTCCGCCTAATGAACGACCTAGATTGACTACGAAATTACAACATTTTACAAGGCAATTTTACATCTATTTTTAGCTTCGGGGGCGCTTCCCCTGATCCCTCGCCCGG